>APFE030672383.1:0-14480 GCA_000404065.3 Pinus taeda
GGCCCTTAGAAAGAGGGAAGGACAATTAATGCAACAAATCCAACACAAAGAGTTGAATGGGGAGACTATTCTTGCTCTCAAGGTTTAGCTACAAGAAGATAAAAGGATAAAGGAATTTTTGTTAGAACGAATACATGAGAAAGAACAAATTTGTGAATGATTGGAAGAAGAAATTGTACTCTTGAGAGAAGAATTTTGAGCAGCTCAAACACAACCTAAAGCTTCATAAAGGGAATGAATCTCTAGACCACATGCTCATCATGCAAAGGTCTTCTCTCATTAAAACATGTCTTGGATATCAGGAAAGTTGTGAGGCACCCAAGAACAAAAGTCTCCCAAACACGTCAAATGAGCATAATCCCAAGAAGATTGACTAGACATTCATTTCATCTAGCAACAAACTCATTTGAAGGTCTTAAGAAAATTATGAATCATCCCAAGCATGTTCATTTTAGTGACTCTCGAGATGATTCGAGGAAGAAGCAAGGTACATTAAATTCACAAAAAGAAAGGAGCCAAAATGAAGGAAGGTAGTATCCCATGAGAAGAATGTTCTTAAATGGTCTACAAGCAACAACAATGCAGGTGTTGGTAATTAGTGAATGAATAAGGCTCCTCCAAGGAATAGTTTCAGAAGATCAAGATCACCTTATACCTCCATGTATCAAAATAATTTATTTCCTTATTGTTTCTCATGTACAAAATTTGGGTACAAATCACAAGATTATAGGACTTATGACATGGTCAGGTTTAGAGGATATGATCAGGTTCCTAGATGGAGGAATGCGGACCAGAATAGAATAATACCTTAGTATTTTTTGCAAATGTTGAATCCCAACGTTGAATGTTACATATTTCACAATGAAGGTCATACACCATGAGATTGAAGATTGAACTTGAGTTGGCACAAGAGAGAGGGAATTCTTATCAATGCAAGGATTTAATTTACAGAATGGATAAGAAGATAGGAATAACCAAAGTTACATATGACCCCTTAGATCTAATAACTTGGTGAAGGCTTCTTTAAGACTATTATTTATCGAATCAAAACTTGAAGAAGCAATTTTATGTAGATAAAATGATCATTTTGATATAAGGGTAGCATATGGATAGTGATAGGGGGGAGATTCCATATTAAAATTAATGGCATGTAAATATTAGAATATAAAAGTAGGCATGTACATGTAGATAATTCATGCAAGTTCACCATCAAATACGAGACAAAGGAGCACTTAAGTAGTCCAAGAAAAACTTAGTCTCAAGGGGGGGCTCTATCAAGAAAATTTAGGGAAAGTTAGAGAAGCATTAGAAAAAGTAGAGGAACAATTAAAGAAGTATCAACAACATAGTCTCAGATGGAGACTCCATCAGGTCCAAGACTGGTTATTAAGTATTGGCAGGAACTCTCTGATAAAGGAAGCATGATCCATGATAAAGTTCAACAATGGGGAAGAAACATTAACAACATGGTCTTAAAGGAGGACTTTATCAGGTCCACACCAAAGAAGGATTGGTAGCATGGTAGTAGACAAATACTTTATTAGGGCCAAAGGAAAGAAGCATTGGAAGCATAACCTCAAAAGAAAAAATTATTAGGTCCATAGGAAAGTAAAACAATAGGAAAGAAGCATTGGAAATATGGTCTCAAGGGGAGACTTTGTTAGGTCTATAGAAAATACAAGAACAGTTGGAGAAGAATTGCTAGCATGGTCACAGGAGGAGACTTTGTCATATTCAGGAACAATTTGTGAGTATTGATAGGTACTTAGAGAATGTGGACATTTATAGAAATGGAAGACATAAGAAGATAATTTCAGCGAGACTCTACAAGATCGGGTTCACATCTAATTATGGAAGCATTGGTAGACAAACATGTCCCCTTTTCATTGATGTCAAAGTGGGAGATAATGCAAACTTTTATACAAACATTAAGTAAAATACATTGAAGGTGATAATGTAGCCATTGACAGAAGGAAGGAAGGAAAAAATGAGGCACCTTTGTAGTCAGATAGGGGGATTCCTTATCACTATGATGGAGAGAGTTTGATGCATGTCAAGGCTTGGCTTATTGACATCAATGAACATCAATGCTTGGTGGTGTTTCCATCAATGAAAAAGGGGCATATTATTGCACATAGTGTTTTCATTGATGAAACAAGTGTCATTAGTGTCAAAGAGGATATCCAAGACAATAGTAGTGTATTTTATGAGTCAAAGAAAGCAGTATCACAATTAGATATCTTGCATTCCCTTATCAGGTGAATTCAAAAGAGATATTAATTTTATTGAGTTTTCACAAGTTTATGATTCCCTAATGATCCTATAAATAGAATGGTGCAGTAGTCCTCATAGATACCATTCCAATGGTATATCCCACTCTGAAAAAATTCTCCCATATGAGAAGTTATGGCCATTTGAAAATTAACATTAGTTGAGGGAAAAAAAACTATAAGAAAAAATCCCCCAAACATTAATATGTTAAATAATGCACAACTCTAAGGTGGATCATTGGTTAATTAATTAAATCCATAGCATATGGAGACCATACTTGCACAACTTTTAACATGACTAAAGAGTGTGCACCTTGCTCCGATCTAATGGCATATGTGTGCCAACAAGTGCATTGGTTAACCAAAGTAGTCTTGCCATAGTGGCTAATCCTAGTATGACACATGGAAATGTTTGATTGGATGGTTTGGAAATGACCCGGCCCCCTCTGCATACTCACCCATGAGGTAGTAGCATGGATGTCACATTTCAACATTTGAATTTTACAATGTGGCTTCCATACACAGTCAATAAGGATGACACGTTCCATATTCTAGTTGGAAGAGGTGATGTAGCAGGGTGATGTGGTACCTCTAAGGACTGCCAAATAGAAGGCCCAAATGGTGGTTTGTGGTTAGTCAAACATCCAAAAATGGGTGACATGTGGTATCTCTCACAGGCTGCCACATGGCATGATGACATCATGCTGACACCATCATGATGATGACTATGGACCCCTAGGTCAAGGTCACATGGCAGCGTCATATGGTCAAAAGAAACTGAGTGCAAATTAAGGTCACATGGTCACGGTTCTAATTTTATAAGAGCTAAGCCCCCATGTTATACGCTCACAATTTTTCGGAATGAAGGAATTGTGGTTGGCTAGAAGTTGACCCTGAAAACCATGGGAGCACACCCTCCTATATATATAAAATGGTGAGACACCATTCAAACTATCAATTTGAAACTTAATGAAGAACACATCAGTGGTTGCGGCGACGTCGAAGTAGTGGCATAATTTTTCTATTATGTATTTATTGAAAGGGTCAAACCCTTATACAATTGTTTTGTGTATACATATGGCATTCAGTGATAGCCCCATGAAGGGTTGACATAAATTTTTATATGTGGTTGTGGTGAGGTTGAAGTGGTGGCATGGTTGTTTTGTTCTCTTTTTTGTGACATATTTTTCATGGGTCGGGATTTGATCTAGAATATATAACAACACCACTCTCACACACAAGTTTGAGAGCAAATTAGTTGGTTATGTGATATAGTTTGTACAATGTAAGTTGTGGATTCGAGTTAGGGTAGACTCGATAGAATTTTTTTTTTTCTTAGAAGGGTTATTGGCATGCCTAATTTGTTCATTTTATCAAACAATTAAAATTTTCTCGCACCCATAAAATGATATTTTGTAGAATTCACATAAAATTATCCATTATGTAAAAGGATTAATTTTGATATGATTTTATATAGTTTTAAATGGATTTTGGAGGTTTCACGACTCATATTAAGTCTATATTGAATTTCAAAAGAATCATTATGATCACGGTTCAATGATTAATAGTAATAGAAGGATGAATAGCCTTGATGGTGTATTTTTGATGATCATAATCAACCTTATGTATTTTGAGAACTTATGATCAGGTTGTAGCTGATGTTGAGAATATGGTAAGAACAGGTTCTGAGAAGGGTTTTATGTGACCATATTAATGAGCAGGTTGGAATAGAGTATGGAGAGGGTACACGCTTTTGTTCACAATAATATGAAAATATCGTTTCATTCATTTTTTATTGAAGAGTAAGTGGATCTAATTTGAAATATTTTGAAAATAGGTCTACAAGGATTTGAAGAAGGAGTTGGGTGCCTCCATTGAGGTTGGTGCCTCAATTAATTTAAATTCTAGAGCAACTCAAAGGTTTATCATCTCTAAGGTAGGTGCCTCAATCAGGTTGTAGCCTATAGTGAATTTCTACTTGCACATTTTCAAGGTTGGTGCCTCAATCAAGTTGTAGTCTACTGCAAGTAGAAAATTTCATATCTTGGGGGTGGGTGCCTATAAACACATGTAATGAATTAAGGAAGAATAATAATAATTTGTGGTTGGCCTGAGGTCAAACCTTGAATCCATTTTTGGTGATATATTGCTACATATTTTTTATTTATAAAATGTTGTGAAATGGTACAATTGTTTCCACATTGATTCAACCCCCCATACTTTGATCTTTGGTCCAACACAAAATTTCTTCAAGTGGTTTCATAGTATTGTTTAAAATCCCAATACCAATTCTGAATTGACACATGGAGAAAAGTAATTTATGATTAAACCATTGTATCAATAGTTTTTCTCTTGTTAATTTGTTACAACTAAATATCCTAAAATGGATATTAATGATTCATCAATTCTTTTATTTCATTGTTAAGTTTCGGCAGTAGAAAATATTGGATTATTTTAAAAATTTGAAGTGCTTAAATTTGGCTCCTTTTGATTAGACTTTAGGGTCTTAGGGCTTGATAACTTTATACCAAAAACTAAGTCTAAAACCCTTTTCTTTGGTCAAAGAAAATAATGATACACATTATTTCATATTTTTACTCATCATTAGAATTATTTTGATGGAAATTGATGAAAATCAAGCAATTAAAAATGATTATTTTAACAAAATATAGTTTTTTTTAACTCAAATCCAAAACATGACTTGCAAAAAAACCCTACAAAACTGTGATGAATGTATGCATTTGTGAACCATAGCAAGGACCAATGCTTGGCGAGGATGATGAGGAAGAGATTTGTATTTGTGAACCTGGACAAGGGCCGATATTTGGCAAAGAAAATGACTTGGAATATTAGCATAAATACTTGAGGACAAAATCATCTGTTGAGACTATAAAGCCTTATGTTTTTAAATCTAACAATTGGTGTGTGGATGCAAGATGTGTTGCAGATGTTGGACATGACACTAATTCTATTTCATGCAAGGATGAAGACTAGTATGTTGAAATGATTTCTGAAAGTGACCGTAAAATTCTAATGAAATGTGGAGAAAAATTACACTTGCTAGAGAAGATGTTGATGCAACTTGGATCTAATCAAGTTACAGATAAGGAAGGGAAATGTTCAAGCAATGAAAATGTGGAACTTTAGGTAAAATGTAATTTGCAATTTAATGTTAAATATGATGAATTGATTTTCCAAACTAGTAATAGTAAAATTCAATGAAAAACTAAATTGGATGATGAGATTGAAGAATTAAGGAAACTGATGGAAAAAGTACATAAACCAAAATATTGTGAGATGAGACAGATGGAAAACAACATGATACATTTGACTGCTCAAGTATAAAATAAAGAATGAGGAGAAATACAACATAAATTTTGGAAGCCTAGAAGACAAACAAAAACAACAATAGAATGGAAACAATATGACTGAGCAGTTGATCAATGATAGACTAAAGTTTGGAATCCAAGAGGATTTTAATTAGTTAATGAAGACATATGGTCGGGAAACCATGAATTTCTTTTACCTGGGAAGGTTGATGAGGGAGCATCTAACCTAGGGTTACATGTTTACCAAGGGAGTTGGTTCCCTAAGTTAGGATTTAATTATTTAATGTGTTTTCCTATAGTTTTAGGATAGAATGAGAATTATTGTAAATAGGAGAGAGTTCGATAATATTTGGGAAGACTAGAGAGATTTCAGGGTTAGTTAGATCACATCTAGAGATAAGAGATTAGGTGAGAGTTTTATGGATCATAGGAGGATCTAGAGATAAATTGTAGGAGTTTGTTTAGGATCTACAACCAACTTTGGGTTAAAATACATTTTTATAAATCAATGAGTCATGTGAAGTGGTTGTGTAAATGAGAGAGAGGAATGCAAGGTGAATTGTTAGGCTAGTAGTTCTCTTGTAAATATTTTATTCTTTAATGAATTGATTTTATTTTTGGAGTGCATTAGTTGTGTGCATTTTCCTGTGTTTGTAGATTTTTAAGTGCAGGCCCTATGGTTTGCACCATCAAGATAATGAAAATTTTGTTATGTTTATCGAATTTGAACCTAGGGAGGTCAAAACAAAGAATGAAATCCTATAAAAGTAGTTTGATGAAGTTAAAAAACAACTAGGAGAAATAGAAAAGCAGTTAGAGGAGAAAAATGAAATAATTTCCCATCTGAAGAAAGATGCATATACAACAAGACAATTAGATAAGAAAATTCAGGAAGATGGTCAGATGGAAACAAGCAACCAGTGTCAATTCTCTAGTACCATAGGTTATTTTATGGTTATTATCTTCTATGTCATTCATTTGTTCAGAAGGAAAATACTTGTAGTCATCTTCAGTGCCATTGTTGCAAATAAAAGTTTCCACCTAAGATAGGGAAGGAAGGAAATTGTGGTCTTATGTTATATGCTCAAAAACAAAAGAATAAGTGGTAGGTTGACTTCAGATGCTCAAGGCACATGTTAGTGGACCAAAGCAAGTTCATTAGCATAAGGATATAGATGAAGGTAAAGTAAATTTCGATGAACCATGTATGAGAAAAAGATTCCTAGAGAATTGGTGGATACAACTAATCCATAAACTACCATGGATATTCCACAAGATAATTTTTTCACATCAAATCTTATATATTCTAAAATCCCAAATTATGTAGGTTTATTTCCATGGATATCATAATAGTTATATTTAACTTATAGCTTGAATTTAAGAAAGAATTTAAATGTTAAAATGAAATAACATGCAAAAACACACTATACATACAAATGAACATGATATTTCTCCTGAAAAACCCAATACAAGAGAAAACCAAGCTAGAAGGTGAGGCTTATGCTTTTCTCTATTTTATTTGGTTAAAAAATGAACATAGTAAGGAATAAGCACTCCTTATGGAGTTATCTCTTGACAATGTGGCCTAAATGGCTTTTGTAAAATCCTTATCCTCATCAATTATGCTAGTAGAATACCACTCCTAGATGTTTTTTATCGTATGTGGAATGAGTACAATTGAAATATTGGAATCCCTCTCCTCATAGTGGCTTGATATTTTATGTGGTCCGATAGTCATTTAGGTTTAGGGATTTTCCTTCCTGAACCTTAAATTAGTGATAAGTTTTTGGAACTTTTAGAATAATCTTGAAAGTAAACACATGGATAGCCCCACGCATTTGACTAATAAGGATGACATGGAATCCACTTGTACTAGGGTGGTCAACCAAGTAGGTTCAACTTGCGATAGACATAACTTTCACATGCAATCTTTGATTGAGGAAATTTGTGCACCATTTAAAAGGTATAAGTGTGTAGAATATTATAAATGACCTCCAGAGATATTTTTTTGCCAAAAATGTTTTTTGATGCCATAAAATAATTGCATAATGTTTTATATGGTTTTTAACCCCAATTTTCCAAATGGGAACATACTATTAAAATGGCCATATAGATAATTCCTTCAATTTTTTCCACTAGGAAAGTATCAGATGGATGAAAAATTGTATGATAATCTAAACAATTCCTACCCATTTATGGAGGTTATTGGTCCTAACAATAGTTACTAAAGGAGGTGAATAAATTTCCCTCTACCTTACCCCTAGAGTACAATCATTATTTATGTAGAACTTGTCCTTTCAAGCCAATCTTCCAAAGGTCATGTTGCCCTTGTCTTGTACTTCTTGATTTATTTTACAAAATTGTGTATTTTTCAAATTTTCTTGAGGTGCTAAGTCATATATGGTATGCAGGAACTTCTTCTCCTCCTAATCCAACATAAAAGGCTCAAGATCTTATACTTATTGAGAGTCATTATTAAGTAAATGCACATTTGTGTGCATAAATTGAGTCTATAAGATTTATATCCCACCTTCTCCAATACCTCAAAATGGCCACAAAATAGAGCCTTCGTGTAAATTCTGCAAATTTTCTACAAATCTCACTCTGAGATCTATGTAGAAAATCTGACTGTAGATTAACCCGATAATTCAATATAACCAAAGCAAAATACTATAACCTACTTCTACTATCAATTTGCAGAAGCTTAAAGATCGATATGAACACATATAACAAGAAGAAGAAGAATCAATGCAAAATGCACATGAGAATACTTTGGGGAAAGCCTCAGCTAAAAACCACACTATATGTATTAGCATACAAGGTGGAAATACATAGGAATTATACAAAGCCTTAGCTCTCACAGCTAGCCAACTCTCAATACAATCCTCACAGATGCTCATAGGCAATCCTGGCTTCTCACAAGCCTTCCTCTCTGCCCTCCAAGCTCCTATTTCCTTGCATAGATCCTTTGGGATGATTCTCCTTCAACCAAGTGGAAAACTCATTCACCCAGTGGATGATCACCTGATCTCACACACTGTCAGAATTGTGCAATCCTCAAGGAATTATTCCTTCTGCATGCATGAGTTTTCTTTATAGGAAAACACATGCAACTGATAGTTCACTATCCTTGACTTTAATCTCAACTGAGTCTTTCTCAGAATAGACATGCATGAGTTTCTGATGAGGGAATCTTCAGTTAAATGGAGTACACTTGTTGAGTGAATGCATGCATCAACTGACTATTAACTCTCTATTAGTTCCTCAAACAGTTTGGAACTAATTTAACCAGACTTAACTTTGTAACCTGAGTTAACTAATTACAACTCAAATATAACACAATCTTATCTCCTTAATTTAAGGCTTATCTCCCTAATTTAAGGGATAACTCTTGCATAACTTCAAAAAGACTTCTAACTTGAATTTGTCCAACTAATTAAGTCAAAATAACTTAATTATAAATGTCCAACTAGCTGTTAAGACTAAATTCAATTTTAATTCACAATTTAATTCAAGGACAAATTAAATTGGAATATTCTTGTTGCCACATTTCAACACTCCCTCTCAGCAAGAAAGGGATTATCTACCACCCCGATCTTGTCTCTATGGAATTCAAATTTACACTTTGACAATGCCTTTGTCAAAATGTTAGCATGTTTCTCCTCTGTCAAAATATATTGCAGCAACATGATCCTCCTATCATCAACAACTTGCTTTACCTTGTAAAGCCAACGGGAACACACAACTGACTTGTTCTTCGGTCTTGGAACCTCATTATAAACACTGTTATGAACTATGGAATCATACTCCTCCACCATAGCATCAACCCAAATCGGCTGTTGCACTGCTTCCTCAAAGGAAGATGGCTCGATCTCAACACATTCCCCAACAAGGGCCATGTATCCAGTGTACCTCTCAAGTGACCTCCTCTGTCTGCACTGAGAGGATGTTGCTCCCACATTCTCTCTTGCATCCTGCAACAATCTATCAGCTTCTCTTGTGCACTTTCGTCCATCTCTGGAAGACTCTACTTGAGTGGATATCTCCACTCCTGGAAACTTTGTAAGTGGTTGCTCTGCATTAGTCTGAGGCTCCTCTTCCTTAGGAACCAATAGTTCCTCCACAACCTGTAGTTGGAGCTCCCTCTCAAGGGAAAATCGCATGGCCTTCTTCTCATCAAACTTGAGATCTCTGCGAACCACTGTCCTCCGACTGGTAGGCAAGTACACCCGATAGTTGTGAGGTTTATCAATGTACCCCACAAGTATCCCCAACTCTGCTGTCGATTGAAGATTCCTCTGTGCATCCTTTGTCACATGGCAATATAATGATGAGTCGAATAGCTTGAAGTGACCCATGTTTGGTATCTTACTAGAGAAATATTCATCTAGTGTCTTCATCCCAAGTATGTGATGTGGACTTCTATTCTGCAAATAGACCTCTATGTTGCATGCCTTAGCCCACAAGTGAAGTGGTAGGCCTTAGTCATGCAGCATTACCCATGCTACCCCTACAATAGTTATGTTCTTCATCTCAGCCACCCCATTCTGCTGTGGGTTATGAGGTGCCACCAAATCCCGTTTAATTCCTTCCACTGCACAAAAGTCCTTAAACTCTTAAGAGACATATTCTCCACTGTTGTCACTTCTCAAGGCCTTGATCTTCTTCCCTGACTCTTTCTCGACCAAATCTTTGAATTCACAAAACTTTGAGAAGGTTTGGTCCTTCTTCTGCATGAAATAAATCCAGCATTTATGAGAATAATCATCAACAAAAATCAAATAATACCTTTTCTTCACTATGGATGCCATCGAGAATGGTCCACACACATCAGTATGAAATCGCTCTAAGATAGCCTTTGCTCGACTGTCTTGATCATGAAAGGAAGACTTGGTGTACTTTTTCAAGGTACAACCTTTGCATATGCCAACATGCTCAAGTTTACCTTAAGGAAGTCCTATAGATATCTATTGCATTATATTCAAAGCCCCATGATGCAAATGGCCCAACCACCTGTGCCGCAACTCACCAATTTCTTGGCTTTGCACCAATTCTACTTTTGTACTCAATGTTGCACAATAATCTACCTCTAGTTTATATAGATTCTTCACCCGAATCCCTATCCTCTTGTTCTGACCCATGGCTATGTGTCTTAGGAACACCTTTCCTTTACAGAAGACAACATCGTAGCCTTTGTCCTCCAACATCGCGATCAATACCAAGTTCTTTTGCGGTCCAGACACATACATCACATCTATCAAGGTGAGAGGAGCTCCATGCTCCCTCTGAAAAGCAACTTGCCCACTCCTGAAACACTATACGTTCCGTCGTCACCCATCTCTATGCGCATCTTGAGGTCTTTCTCCTCCAAGGCACTGAATAAACTTTTATCACTAGTCATGTGGAATGAGGCTCCACTGTCAATATACCAGACACAACCCATCATCGATGACACCATGCATGCAATTAGGGTAAAGTCCATTTCAAACTGAGAGGCTAATACCTCACCTTCGGATCCTTCCGAGGATCCCTTCTCGGACTTCTTCGATGGGCAATTAGTTGCATAATGTCCCATCTCATGACAATTAAAGCACCTCACTTTAGACATGTCACCCTTCTTCACTCCATGAGAAAATCCGATTTGGAATGGGAAGCCTTCCCCTTCCCTTTCCTTTCCTTACTCGCTAAGGCCAGATTTTCTTCATCATCATTCTTTGATGAAGAACCATCTCGTGTGCTCCTCCTGCATCAGATCCAACCACAGTCGTTCCCAATCAGGAAGTTTCTCCCTTCCATTCACAGAGTCCTGGTAGCTATTCCAACTCTTTGGAAGGCCAAGGAGAGAGAGGCTCACCATATCATCATTGACAGTAGTTAAGCTCATCTCTACAAAGCTCATCTCTACAAGTGGTGAGCTTGTTTAGATATGTGGAAATAGTATCTCCCTTCTCCACCTTGATTCTTCGAAGCTTATCCTTGAGCACCAATTTCCTCTGGTCGCTACCGTTCTAGTAGAGGTCCTTCAATGTCTTCCACATTGATAATGGAGTATCCTTCCCATGGAGACTCGAGACAATATGGTCTCAAAATCCCTCAAGGATGATCAGTCTCACCTTTTCCACACACTTCTTCCACTCAGCCAACTCTTATGCATTAGTTGAAGCTGGCTTTGGGATTTCTTTATCAATGAAATCCTTCAAGCCATTGTCTTCTAATACAGCCTCCATTCTATCTTTCCATGCTATGTAATTCGAGCTACCTTCCAAGGCATCCTCGAGTCTCAAGCCATAGAACACCATTGGCCAACCTTGAAGTATGATAAGAATTCGATTTTCACCTGCAACCCCGAACTTCAAACTTTGAATTCCCTCCTCAATTTACTATTCACAGCTTCGATAAACTTGGCTCTGATACCATGTAGAAATTATTCAAAATTCTCTACAAATATCACTCTGGGGCCATGCAGAAAATCTGACTGTAGGTTAACCCGATAATTCAATATAACCAAAGCAAAATACTATAACCTACTTCTACTATCAATTCGTGGAAGCTCAAAGATCGAGTTGAACAATATAACCAGAAGAAGAAGAATCAGTTCACAATACACATGAAAATACTTTGGGGAAAGCCTCAGCTAAAAACCCCACTATCTGTATTATCATACAATGTGGAAATACATAGGAATTATACAAATTCTTATCTCTCACAGCTAGCCAAATCTCAGTACAATCCTCACAGATGCTCACAGGCAATCATGGCTTCTCACAAGCCTTCCTCTCTCCCCTCCAAGCTCCTATTTCCTTGCGTTGTTCTTATGGGATGATTCTCCTTCAACCAGGTGGAAAACTCATTCACCTAGTGGATGATCACTTGATCTCACACACTGTCAAAATTGCGCAATCCTCAAGGAATTATTCCTTCTACATGCATGAGTTTTCTTTATAGGAAAACACATGCAACTACTAGTACACTATCCTTGACTTTAATCTCAACTGGGTCTTTCTCAAAATAGACATGCATGAGTTTTTGATGAGGGAATCTTCAGTTAACTGGAGTACACTTGTTGAGTGCATGCATGCATCAACCGACTGTTAACTCTCTATTAGTTCCTGAAATAGTTTGGAACTAATTTAACTAGACTTAACTCAGTAAACTGAGTTAACTAATTACAACTCAATCTTATCTCCTTAATTTAAGGCTTTTCTCCTTAATTTAAGGGATAACTCTTGCATGATTTCAAAAAGACTTCTAACTTGAATTTCTCCAACTAATTAAGTCAAAATAACTTAATTAATTATTTCCAAGTAGCCGTTAAGTCTAAATTCGATTTTAGTTCACAATTTAATTCAAGGACAAATTAAATTGGAATATTCTTGTTGTCATATTTCAATAGCCTTGATATTCTTACTAGGACCCTAGAGCATTTCCTTGTTTAGTTGTAACCAAAATCTATCTCTCACTTAGAATGTCTTCTTTCTTATGTATTTATCATGTACAACCTTATACTTTTCCTGTGATTTCTTCAATATCTCCTATACCTAGAAATTGATATACCTACTATTTTCAAAAAACTTCTCTACTCTCTATGCTTATCCTATAATATATTCCCTTACTCTTACTTGTTGTATACAACATCCAAGGGTGAAGGAAGCATATACCTAAAACAAGTTCTAAAAGGGGACTTACTAGTAGAATTATGGATTGTTATATTACAAGAATTTGAATATAGATTAGATTTTCATCTAAGGTATTTGGGTGCTTTTGGTTATAACCTTTCAAAAGATGCACCAAAGTCATGTTGCTTAATTTTATCTACTCACATGCCTGTGGATGTAATTTTGTATATATCTTCAATGTGGTGCCTATATTCTCCCAAACTGTTGTCCAAAAATCATTGGGAAACTTATTCTCATTTCCTATGATGATGCTCCTTGTTATCCCAAAGTGCACCTAGACTTATTCAAAGAAAATGTTTTATATTTTACTATTCTTTGAAGGTACTTCTATTGGGAATATAAATAATGCACATCTTGTTGAATTTGTGAATTACCATAAATATATAATCATGTACCTTATGATTTGTTGGTAAACCAACAACAAAATCCATGGAAATTCTTTCCCATGGTCATGTGGGTACAAGTGGTAGATGGTATAGAACTTGCTCTATATCACTAAGTTTCTTGGTGCAAAAAATTGTATATCCTGTTGAAAAGTGTGCAACAAGAAATGCTTGTTGAGATTGCAACAAGATGATGGAGCTTAGTGAAAAGAGTCGCCTTCACTAAGTGGGCCCGCAGGCTATTTTTGGCGCAAGTCTACTTTTAGACATATGGATCATGTCTATGGATTGCAGGTTGCTGTTTATGGATGATTGATCAAGTTGGAAAAATAGATGGACTTCTATTTTTAGATCACAGTGGAGTGATCTCAGTGTGAGTGATCAAGTCTATTTTTAGACTGGCTGTCAAAAATAGAAAAGTCAAATATTATTATCTCACAATAATATTTGGACTATAAACTTTGTCTTATTCTTTTGGAGCACTTCAGTTCGAGCTACGGATGTGGCACATGCAATTGCATGAAGGAAATACGTGGTTCTTATGGGTTAGTTGAATATTTGCATGCATGACTTCAGTTAGAACTCAAGTGAGTTGAGTTTAGTGGACTGGAGGTGCAGTTGATGGAGTTGTTTTCAGTTTAGCTTTGTTAAACTGGTTGTATTTAGAATAGACTAGAGATGAGTTGGGTGAATTAGTTATTAATTAATTCACAAGTTATTAACTCATAATACAACTAATGAATACATCAGTTAACAAGGTTGCATGTCAGTGCATGTTCAGTTCAGCAGGGACAGGTGTTAGAGAATCAGATTGCTATCAGT
>APFE030672384.1:13653-26108 GCA_000404065.3 Pinus taeda
TGCTCGCCATCTTCTTTCACCACCAGAATCGATCTCACAGATCTCCCACTGAACAGGGTCTACCACAGGCCCGAGCGAAACCCCTTAGCAACAAAGGCATCCCCTTGAAGTCAAAATAGCTCTGATACCAAATGTAGGTTTTAACCTCGTACAGAAATTACCTGCATACGAATTATAAATCACAGAAAAATAAACAATGCGAGAGCATAACTCTTAAAAACACATATGCATAGAGATTTTCCCCTAGATCCCAAAACCGGGACTACCAGCTTGAGTTTTCATTATATTCCTTTCAATGTTACAATACATATTTATACATGCTGAAGCATCCAATACCATGGATCGAAATACCATCACATCCAATACCATGGACCAAAAAACCATTGCATCCAATACCATGGACCGAAAACCATCGCGTCCAAAAAACATGTGCGAAAACCATGCACAAAACCATAGGTGGGTCCACCCAACCTAACATAGGGTCCAAAACCAAAATTTTCCGGGGCGCTGCCCCGGACCCCATAAAGTGGGTTTACGAGTACCCCTCAAACCCCCTGTTAACTATGTGGAAAGAATATAACACAACCCAACAGAGCGAGGAGTGGCTCCAACATCCCACTATTGGGAATAATGATGTATGGTGTACAAATTTGTCTTGGATATTTTTCTTAATTCAGAAGCCTGCCTTAGGCCAGCACATTTTCACACATGTTTTGTATCCATTTGTAAGACTATTCTTTAAACATTTATAATGCATGTTTTCTTAACCTGTACTAAGATAGTTGAACTACTTCGGTTATTTTAGTACTCATATTGTTGAAGATGTGTTGTATTATCTATCATTGTTGTCTCATGTGTGTGGACTAATGTGTTGGACATTAGACATACCATATTTGTGTTTTGTTGGTTTTAACAGCCGTCACCCCTGTGTGGACTATTTCACTGGACGGTATACATGTTTCCCTTGAACTTTGGTTTTCACAATTGCCGCATCCGTTGTGGACTATTCCATTGGATGCTGGAAAAAACCTTATTGTTGTTCACGTGTGTTTTTTCCTGGGTTGGGATTATTCCCTCTCATCAAGAAGCTCACTTTACCTCCCCCCTTTTGACAGTAAGAGAACCCAGACACAGAGTTACATTACGCACTCACTAGGCACACTCACCTTGCTTTCTTAAAATTACAAGCATAACACTCTCATGTGTTGAACAGTAAGAGCTAGGACAAATCTCTAATATAATGGAAATCAGGCCATCGTACCAAATGGGACTCCTACACCAAACGGTGTGAGGTCTAGCTAGGACTTCATGCCAGGGAGATCCCCTGAATGTTGGCGATTCTAGCACCATCAACAAATGGTTACATGTGATTTATGATTTTGATCTATGATGGTTTGATTTTGAGCTAACATGATATGATGTGTTTATACATGATGATTTGGTCAAAAATGCTAGCTTTGACTTCTTGTGACAGGAAGCAAAGAGAATTGCAAGTGTACCTTATTGATGAGCTACCAATGAGGTATGATGTGAATTTATTTCAATTTATTTTAAATCTAATGGAAGTTATGTACTTGGTACAGGAATCACGGAAATGCCCGATTGGATGGTTGAAATCGACTATGAGAATGAGCAGCAATGACAAAAAGAATTGGAACATGCAACAATATGTCGGTAAAGCACTTTAGGAGCAGAGCCATTGTGGTACATTGGTACCCAATATTGTCCATTGATTTCCATGAGCATGCTATTACTGGTATGATGGTTTGAGGTAGGTATATGCCTTGGTTGTTTGACTTTCCGATGTGAGGAAGCCTTGCCAAGGGATGGATCACCCGAGATAGGGGATGTCAGGGAACTTGGAAGTTGACTGACTGCATGGAAGGGGGTGACTAGATTACCTGAGGGACTATGTAGCAGAGAACGTAAGGTCAGGGATATATTTGTTTTGGTCATGAGCATTACTAGACGAAATCAGATGCACATTGGGAGTGCACCATGGAATAATGAGTCGGTAACTGTTCACTGAGAGTACAAGTGGCGCATGATTGTAATGTTGGACATTGGATGTAATTTTGACTTTTACAGTGGATTCTGGACTTCCTAGGAAGGAAGTGAATCCTGGTATTACTTTGAGGGTGGAGGTGTGACCCTCTAGATTCCCTTGTTGTAGATGCATACATCATATCCTTTTATTTGCTCGTTGAGAAAATGTGCATATGTGTTTATGTGTGTATTATTGTAAATATTGTATTGAGCTGGATTTATAAAGCTCTAATGTGAAAGGATCATATGTCAAACTGATGTAGAATCGATTAATGCCATTAGTGAGCAGAATGTTAACTGAAAGTGTTTTTATTGTGAGAACTGCTTGAGAAGAAAGACTTTACGACAGATGATAAACATAAGCAAGATGCAAAACATAAGTGAAAACAACAAATAAACATCGACACTAGATAGCAAGATTGATTATAGAGTTCGTCCCTGATGGACTACGTCTCTGGTTCCGCTCTCAAGATGGGTGACCACTTTATTAGGATTGAATTCTGAGGAGGTTTATTACACACCAAATTGACCAAACTGAATGTGCATGCAGGCACTTCTGGTCATTGTCACAAGAAATCTCTCTGAATCAACTTTCCAACGCCTATCTCAGTTCCCAATTCTAACTCTTAATGCTCCTTTTACACTGAAAACAAAATAGCCTATATCCTCCAAAATATGCATACAAAACTCAAAAATCACTCTCCTTCTTCTTCATGAGTAAAAGGATGAATTTATAGGCTCGGTAGGTTCATTCGAACTCATTTTGACTAAACTTGGCATGAATAGCTAGCAAAAGGGTTCATGAGTCTCGGTCATATCATGGTTGAACACCTAAGGATAAGGTTGCCATGGTAGTTGAATTAATATAGGACTAAACTCTCATTACAAACCCACTTTAGACTTTAGGATAGGCGCAAATCTGCTAGCCTTTAGCTAACCGGGTAGAGGAATTGGATGGCCAGCATGTGACTATCACGATCTAACCATTGGTTTCCACCTCCACGGTCATCATCCCAGAAGTCTTGGCTGGCAGTGTGACCTGCCATGTGAGAAGGCACAGTTGTAACTGCTTGCGGCCACGTACCCCGGCAGTTCTAGTGACCCGTGGCAGTTCCACTAACTACACCTACTATAGTTACTACCCTATTCATATTCCGACGGCAACCTGGTGGTGACATAACCTCTGACTACTACTCCATCGCTCACATGACAACGGTCCCCGCGGTCTTCTCCCCGCACGGTTTCACTGCAATTAGGACTGTGGGTTGGAATTATAATGTTTTTGCAATGTATTTGTTTATTTAATGTGTTTATAATGTTTACAAAGGTCTGAGGGTTAGGTTTAGGGTGTGTAGACTTAGGTGTCCACCTTAGGTTTTTTTTAATACAACGTTTTGAATACAAGTCTTTATGACTTGGAACATCAAATTACAACACCCTTTTACAATAAATTGTCACAATGTGACATCACCCAACGACCACATCACTAAACCACACATTACTGATGATAATTAAATGATGCCCATGAACTGCACGCTAATGATGAATTGAATCTGTGCAACTAATCTGACGAGATCCTCTTGGATCAATCCTCTCAACTTGAAAGCTTTTGGACCACAAAAGTTTGATTTTAAGTAGATATCAGATGAGGGTACAGTTCCCTCACTTTTTCGATTTCCATCCACCTTGCCTTGCTCAGATTCATGCCTTTGAGTCCTACTCGAAATATATTCAACATATCCATGCCTCGAAGATGGAATCTTCCTGTCCAAGATGATATCTTCCTGCAACTCATTCATATACTCAGGTGCCAAATCATCAATAGTCATAATATGTGTATCTTCATTGGGATCCATGATCATCGAAGGTTCATACAATTTCAGATTTTTCACATTTACAAGTGAGTAAATTCCCATGTAAGGAGGTAAATTTAATCGAAATGCATTATTTCCAATCTTTTCCATAATCTTGAAAGGGCCATACCTGATAGGTTTCAATTTCTTACCTTCTCCTTTCAACCTGTTTTTACTGATATACAACCATACCTAATCATCGACCTAAAAATGATGATCGACTCGATGCTTGTCATGGCGCATTTTATACTTGACATGACTCTTCTCTAACTGATCCTGCACTGTTGCATGTATCTTTTGTATCCATTTAATGAACTTAACTGCTTTGTTCGCATCATCAGGTCCACCCACTTTATCCTCTTCACCAAACATGAGATCCATCGGTGACTTCGGTAGATACTGAAAACATGTTTCAAATGGCAATCGATTAGTTGATGAATGTAAGGCTCGATTGTAAGCATGCTACACATAAGGTAAAGATTCATCCCACAATTTAGGATGTTTACTGCAATAACCTCGGAGAATATGTATTACTATCCTGTTCACCACTTCTGTTTTTCTGTTAGTCTTTGGATGAAAAGTTGTGCTCTTCTTTAGCTTTGTGTCCATGAGTTCCCATAAAGTGGACCAAAATTCTCCTACAAAACGAGTGTCTCGATGAGAAATAATGGAAGTAGGTAACCCAAAATGAACCCATACCTGATTGAAGAACATCTTTGCAGTCTGTTCAACTGTTACTTGCTTTTTGAATGGAACAAGAATACACATCTTCATGAATCTGTCAACCACAACATACAGGTGATCATGCCCTCTTCTAGACATAGGAAGTCCTCCAACAAAATCCATGGAAATATTGTCCCATGGTCGCAACGGAACTGGAAGTGGCATGTGTAAACCAATCTTTCGATTGCCTCGTTTGCTGGTCGAACACATCACACATCCTTTAATGTATTTAGCAACAGTTTCATACATACGAGGCCAGTAACAATACCTTTGAACTTGTGCCATTGTTTTTCTTACTCCAAAATAAGAATGTGCTTCCTTGACAACATGCACTCTTTCTCTCAGTGGTATGCATAACTTACCGAGATGATATAACAACCTATCATGAACATGATAATTGATTTCTTCCACCTGAGCACCATGAGTTAGTGATTCATAAATATCTTTGAAATCAGCATCCGTACTATATTGTTCTATATAACTTTCATGCTTTAAACAACTACTATGCAGCGCTACTGAAGCATTCAAAGATGGTCTAGACAACATATCAGCTACTTTGTTTGTGACACCTTTCTTGTACTTAATTACTAAGTGAAATTACTGAAGAAATCCCATCCATATGTAATGACGAGATTGTTGCAACTTTGTTTGAGACTGAAGGTACTGAAGTGGCTGATGATCTGTGTGAATCATTGTTTCCTTACCCATTAAATAATGTTTCCACTTCTTAACACTTTAAACCAAAGAAAATAGTTCTTTATCATATGTCGAATAATTCATTACTGCCTTAGAAAAAGTTTTTGAATGAAAACAAATTGGTTTCCGTTTTCGAAGTAAGACTGCACCCATTGCATAACCACTAGCATATGTTTCAATTTCAAATGGCTATTGAATATCTGGTAAAGCTAAGATTGGTGTTGTGACTATTTTATGCTTAAGTGTATCAAAAGATTTTTTTTGTTTACCTCCCCACTGAAAGGGAACTTTAGAACCTGTTAAAGCATGTAACGATGAAGCAATCAAAGAAAACTGAGCAATAAATTTTCTCCAATACTGAATTGCACCTAAAAAACTTCTAACTTCAGTCACATTCTGTGGTCTTGGCCACTTAACAATCACATCAGTTTTAGCTGGATCTATTTTTAAACTTCTACCTCCAACTATGTAACCAAGATAATTCAGTGAAGTTTTCCCAAACTCACATTTGGAAAGTTTAAGGTACAACTTTTCTCTGTACAATACTTCGAAAACCTGCTTAACATGCTCTTTTATACTAGAACTGAAAATTAGAATGTCATCTAAGTAGATTATGACAAATTTATCAATGTATGGGCGGAAAACATCATTCATAACACGCATGAAAGTTGATGGTGCATTACACAAACCAAAAGGAATTACCAACCATTCAAATAGTCCTTGTCTAGTTTTGAATGCAGTCTTCCAGATGTCATTTTTTGCTATGCGGATTTTATGATACCCACTTCTTAAATCTAACTTAGTGAAATAGACAGTTTTTTTTCAGTTGATCAAGTAAATCATCTATCGTGGGAAGAGGATACCTGTTTTTTATTGTTATCTTGTTTAAGGCCCTGAAGTCGACACACATTATCCATGTCCTGTCTTTCTTAGGAACCAAAATTATGGGTGAGCCACATGGAGCTGAACTAGGTCGAATAAAACCTTTTTCAATCAATTCTTGGATTTGTTTATTTATTTCTTCATTCTCTATAATTGATAGGCGATACATTCTGATATTAGGAAGAGGGGCATCAAACATTAATTGCATTTCATGTTGTATTTCTCTTTTAGGAGGAAGATTTTTTGGTTCCTTAATAGATTTTGAAAAGAATCTACCACTTTAACCAATCTATCTTTGAACTGAGATTCACAACCTAAAAAAACATCCTGTCGATCCTTATGTTGTTCTTTTACAACCATAAGTACATATTTCTTACTTGAACTCATTAATCTCTTCATCTGATTAACTGAAACTAAATCCAAGTGTGTTTTAAGTTTATGTGCGGTGACAATAAATTCAATCCCATCTTTCTTAAGATGATATTTATGCTCTTCCTATAAAACACTGCATCACGATCATAGAGATAAAGACTTCCTAGCACTACTCCACATATATCTGTTGGAATCATATCTAAATCCACTTCATCAATGTAGTTATTTGTTATGGCAAATTTTAATCAACACTTCTTTGTGACATTAATCTGAGTCTCTTTATTCAACCAACCTAGAGGGTATGGTCTTAGATGATTATGTGTCTCCAAACCCAATTTCTTCACTAAATATTCAAATATTAAATTTTCCTACGATCCACTATCAAATAACGTATCTATCTTTGTGTGCTTAGAAGTTATCCTTATGTGAAATAGTTCAACCTTTTTATCCTCATTTAGATTATTTCGGTTTGAAGAAGGTATAGAAGTGTTAGAACTTGAACCAGTGTCAGAATTTTTACTTCTTGACACCATTGCGGTTATTTTACCTTCATCACCTGAGTCGGAGCCCAAATCTTGTTGGATTGTTGTATTGGTCTTCTTTTCACCTTTATTCTTCTGGAACTTCTTTGGTTTGAGTTCTGGGTGAAGTTTCCAACATTTGGACTCATCATGTATGATCCTCTGGCAATGAGTACAAGTAGGTCTTTCACCTTCCTTATGAGTTTCCGTTGATCTCTTTCCCTTTAGATTTCCCTTCTTCTTGCTTTCTTTGGAATCCTTAATTTCCAATTGCCTGGATGGTTTCTGTGAAAACTTGAATGGTTTGCCACCTAATTCAACAAGTATGGCTTGAACACACACTTAATCAAAATCATCAGGATCAAACATCAATAATGTATGTTGTAAATATGAATGTAAACTGCCGATGTATTTTAATAAAGTTTCACATGTATCTAATAAAAAACCAAGTGCTAATGCTTTCTTTCTAAACTCCTGAACACTCTGCCCTTTACCTTGCCTCAAATGTTGCCATTCAATAACATTTTGTTGCATGTATCCTAAAGGATAGAATTGTTTCCTTAGAGATTTTAAAAACTTAGACCATGAAGAGATGACTTTACCTTTCCACTTTACATCTATCTGAGTTTTACTTTCCTACCAGATTAAAGATGTTCCCCCCATTCTAAGTGTAGCTAACTGAATTTTTGTTTTATCGTCAGAAATGTTCTGAATACAACAATACACTTCTAACTTCTTAATCCAGTTATCTAGCTTTTTAGGATTCATTTCACCATCATAAATAGGTAATTCAAATTTTACATCAAGTTTTAAAAGAGATGTTTTCTTAGGTTTCTTTTTTGTTTCAGATTTTGAACTCGAAGAAGAAGAAGATGATGGAGATGATGGAGATGATGGAGGTGAAGAAGGTTTATCAACCTTTCCTTTACCTTGTCCTTCTTCGATGTCTTTGAAGAAGAAGCTACATCTCTCACCTTCTTATCTTCGTAAAGTTCTCCCAACATCTGCTACATAGTCAAGAATGCTTGCTAAAACTGTTCATCGCTCATCTTAGTTTCAGGTTTTTCACCTGCATCAGATCCTGTCATGGTTGACTTATGAGTGACTCTTCGTTTTCCAATTTATGGGTAAATCTCCTCGAGGATTCCTTCTCCACGTTGCAACTTTGACCTGGTTAACATTCAATGACAAATTCTACAAACGCAACCTGCTTCGATACCAAATTAGATGATCTAAAATGATCATATGTCAAATTGATCTAGAATTGATTAATGCCATTAGTGAGCAGAATGTTAACTGAAAGTGATTTTATCGTGAGAACTGCTTGAGAAGAAAGACTTTACGACAGATGATAAACACAAGCAAGATGCAAAACAGAAGTGAAAATAGAAAATATACAATGATACCAGAAAACAAGATTGATTACGAAGTTCGTCCCTGATGGACTACGTCTCCAGGTCCGCTTTCAAGATGGGTGACCGCTTTATTAGGATTGAATTCCAAGGAGGTCGATTACACAGCAAATTGACCAAAATGAATGTGCACACAGGCACTTCTAGTCACTGTCACAAGAAATCTCTCTAAATCAGCTTTCCAATGCCTATCTCAGTTCCCAATTCTAACTCCCAATGCTCCTGTTACACTAAAAACAAAACAGCCTATATCCTCCAAAATCTGCATACCAAACTCAAAAATCACTCTCCTTCTTCTTCATGAGTAAAAGGATGAATTTATAGGCTCAGTAGGTTCATTCAAACTCCTTTTTACTAAACGTGGCATGAATGGCTAGAAAAAGGGTTCATCAGTCTCGGTCATATCATGCTTGAACACCTAAGGATAAGGTTGCCATGGTAGTTGAATTGATATAAGACTAACTCTCATTACAAACCCACTTTGGACTTTAGGATAGGCGCAAATCCGATAGCCATTAGCTAACCAGGTGGAGGAAGTGTACGGCCAACATGTGACTATCGCAATCTAACCGCACACTGCCACCTCTGTGGTCATCATCCCGGCGGTCTCGGCTGGTGGTGCGGCCTGGCATGTGAACAAGCGTAGTTGTAACTGCTTTCGGCCACGTACCTCGGCGGTTTTGGTGACCCACAACAGTTTCACTAACTGCACCTACTGCGGTTACAACCCTGCTCATATACCGATTGCAACCTGGTGGTGACATACACTCTGACTGCTACTCCACCACTCACATGACAATGGTCCCCGCGGTCTTCTCCTCGCGCAATTTTGTTGCAGTTCGGATTGTGGGTTGAATTATAATGTTTTTGCAATGTATTTGTTTATGTAACTTGTTTATAATGTTTACAAAGGTCTAAGAGTTAGGTTTAGGGTTTGTAGACTTAGGTGTCCACCTTAGGTTTTTTTAATACAATGTTTTGAATACAAGTCTTTTATGACTTGGAACATCAAATTACAACACCCTTTTACAATAAATTGTCACAATGTGACATCACCCAATGACCACATCACCAAACCACACATTACTAACGATGACTGAACGATGCCCATGAACTGCATGTTGACGATGAACTAAACCTGTGTAATTGATCTGACAAGATCCTCCTAGATCAAGCTCCATAGACAATATGATTATTTGTTGGGAGAAGCAAATGTGTATGTGTGTAAATGTGTTTATTATTATAAATACTATAATGAGTTGTGTTATAAAGCTCTAGTAAACAATATGTTTTTATTGTTTCAACAGATGGTCATTGTAAATTTTTCAATGAGTTATGTTATAAAGCTCCATGGTATGTTTTGTTTTCAGTAGTTTGTTGGTTATATGTTCTATAACAACCCTGGTTAAAAACTCATGTAAAAAATATATAAGACCACAGTTGATGGGACACGTATTCCAAGTTGAATGGTGCTAAAAACATCCTAGTATGGGTGTTGATTTGGTTTATTATGGCTAAGGAAATTGGCAAAGGCAATGGCTAAGGCTTTGGAAACACAAAATGGCATTTTTGGCACATTTATTTATGAAAATAATGGAAATTAGGAGAAAAGGAAGGTGAAAGGTCACAAGTTGCATTTGAGGAGGAAAATGAAAAAAATATAGGCATAATTGATTAAAAAAGGCTTCTGAGGATCAGTTGCAAAGATTTTGCTCAGGTTTTGCATTGGATCAAGAAAGGCAAGAAGGTAAGAGGAAGGGAGGAGCAAGCAAGGAAGAGTAGGATCAAGAAGCTACAACACGATTCTTTGTAGGTATCGATTTGCATGTGTGATTTCCTTGCTAGATTTGGCATGCATGGTATTGCATGTGGTTCTTTGTCATTATGGTATGGGTTTTGCTAGGTGTAACAGTGTTTTCAACCTAGCCTTGCCATTTCCATATAACCAAGGTGTGATGGGGTTCTCATGTTTTGGTTGAGTTGGATTGCCGGATGGGCTGAGTGAGGTGGATCTCTGAATGATATAGCACATGGCCTAATGGTCCCTGAACCAAACTGTGGATCATGGTAAAGCCACTAGCCTAGTGACCGCTAAGCCAGACTATGGGTTGTGGTAAAACCAAGATTGTGTTACTTCGGTGGGCCTAGGAATCCTTGTCGGTGAATGGCAGGATATACGGTAAAGCCAAGAGGTGGTTTGCTCTCTGTTGGGACTAGTAATCTCGGTTTTGGGATATGTAGTAAAGCCTGGAGAGTGGGTCTCGGTTTAGGGCCTAGTGATCTAGTGTGGATTGTGGTAAAGCCTAAGAGACTAGGAGATAGGAAAATTTCTCACGGTGTGGGTGGAGAAATCTGGTGGCATCCATGCTTGTTTAGCCTAGTGATCAGGCGGAGTTCATGGTAAAGCCTGTTATGACACGTTTATTGTGTTGGCCTAGTGATCCGGGATGAATTATGGCAAAGTCTGGTTTATATTGATGAGGGTGGAGTGGTTTAGCCTTGGGATGCCCTGGTTGGTTCTTTGGGTCTGAGCCTCGCATTCATTCTTGGAATATGGCATGGGGGTGAATGGCTGAAGAGATATTTTTCTCAGCCATTCTATGGTCGGGTGGAACGTGGTAATCCCATCCCAGGTTTGGATTTTGCATCATTAATGAGAGGTTATTCCTCCTTGTATTTTTACGAGTATTATATTGATTTATATGTGGATCATATGGCTATGATTTCATTGGTATTTTTGCTACTATTTTGCTGGTTATATATGTGCTTTATGACAGTGGCTAGGTATGGCTCTCATCATGTTTTTACTTGTAAATGAATGGGCAATGTATCTATGACCTAATAGATGATAATGCAACAAATGATATGAGGGAACATTGGTTCTTAGCGATTTTCATATAAGTATGAGATCCCTATGCTTAAATCTATTATTTACACCTGTAGATTACATATTTGTGATATGTTTGACGAAATGTTTGTCATGGATAGTAGGGATATGGTTAAGGGCTTGCTCAACTATTTTATTTTACATCATTGTTTCCCTATTATTTTATTGCTCTGGAGATGTCATTCAATTATGGGAAGTGACCTGGGCAATGGGCCTAAAAAAGTGGTGTAATCCCAGGGACGTTGGCACAGAACTAGACAAAATAGTCCCTGGATGTTAGCATGCCTTGTCATGAGAGCGTCAAGAGCCTCTTGGACACTGGCAAGCCTAGAGAATGAGAGCGTCCAGAGATTACGTGGTCAAAAACATCAGTGATCTGAAGAGTTGGGATGGTTCTTAGGGGTCTTGTAGCTGACGTGGAAGGTTTATATGTTGTGTTTCCATCGATTCCATTTCCTTAAGGTCACATAAAAGGTTGAATCTAATCATAGTAGCCTCTTGTCGCATGTTTACCCTAGTTGACTCGTTACTTGTGTAGATGTGGGAGGAGGGTGTTACATGTAGTCTACCATTCTGGTAGTCATCTTTGATCTTCTCTTCCTGCAAGGTAAAACATGTTAGCTAAAACAAAATATAAACATAATCAACATACCTCAGTATAATTCGAGGTGGATATCTCATCTACAAGATTGACCAAATTAGTGAAATACATATATAAACATAATCATATGAACATTTAATCATCATTTCAATCATTATCCAGTCATCAATGCATGACCATACCAACCACATACCATGACCTCATGTACAACTACAACTATATCAATATATGCATAACAATATATAAACATTGACATGCATAATTGATATACACTCATGATGACCACATCCAGCAACACTCCATCCACTTCTACATGGTGACACCACTACAAATATGACCACCACCATGCATATGCAAAAAGCACATACACCACAAGCATAAGGAACACATATATGTAACTGACATGAATGCATGACCAATACACTGCCCGTCCAGTCCAAGGGGTGAACCATGCTCTGATAC
>APFE030672390.1:9425-43789 GCA_000404065.3 Pinus taeda
CCACGTCCCCTTTTTCGGAAACGACTCCTCAGGGAGGGGAAACGTTTCCCTGGCACGTCCCCTTGAGTTTCCTGCATTTTGGGAGCGTGGGGAAAAATCCCCTACTCGTCCCCAAGTCCCCGGAGCGCGAGGGAGTGAGGAAACTAGACCCCAAGGGGGGGGGGCGAGTCCCCATGGAACACTGCTCTCCACACTGTTCTGCATCCAAAGCTAATACACATACCTTTACGAGTTTGCACATGTCTTGCGTACTCCAAGGCTTAAGGTGTCCAGTGAATTTGGAGTTATTACTTTCTTGCACAAGCTTTAGTTTCAGCTCTCCCTTTGGATCACAGACATTACTAAATCCACACAACTATACTTCTTCAACTCTATAGTTTTTGAATGACTTGGGTCATGGATACTTCTGCTTTTGCAGGGTTTCTCATGTTGACATGAAGTCTGTTCAAATTCATACAATTGTTAGATTCATCATTTGATTTGTCTCAATTAAAATTGTTGAAAAGCACATGGGAGATCTTTAGAGACAGTCAACTTATGTGGTTTTGTGTAGCTTTCATGTACTTGATTACCAAGCTGATTTGCTGCAGGAAAGCCATCCATTGGAAATGTTAAAACCTTGCTCCAACTTAGACTGATTCCACGAAAATGGAAGAGGATGAATAATCATTTCTTTTCTCATTAAATAGTGCCTCTAGTGCTTACCTGCTTGGATTTTGGAATATAACTCCTTGTTGAATGTGGGGTTGTCTGTGACACTGTCCCAGCAAAATTTCTCAAGTGGTATGCTATCAACCCTCCTTGCTGCATCAACATTGTTCCCATGGGCTATCCTGATGCATTAACATTGGAATGGCAACCAAATGCTTGAGAGACCTAAAACTACAGATGCGTTACAAATATTTCACTTCAAGGGCTCAAATGCTTTTTCTTGAACTATGGTCCAGATTCCACTTAAACGCTACTTCCTTTTCCTAATGCATTAAGATGCATTGCAACGCTTGAGAAGTGCTGTATAGACTTTATCAGATAATTTTGCTAATTCTATAAATACTTCTTTGGATTTGTCTAATTCATAAGAGCCTTAGCTTTCCCAGGTCTATGCAGAGTTCACCTCTGCCAGCCTGAAAGAAGAAATATTCTATGAATTGTCTTTCAAGTTTATATTCCTTCCTGTTAGATTGCAATTGTTGCTTACAGAGAGTTTGAATTTTATCATCCTCAAATATTGCAAATGCTGCTCCCAAGTCTTGCTAAACACCCAAATATCTTTATGATAGACAATAGCAGAGGAGTATAGGAATAGATCTAGTACATCATCTATCAATCTCATAAAATATGGGGGAGTTTGGGTAAGCTAAATGTTGTAACTAGCCACTCATCCAACACTTGCCTTATTTCGAAAGTAGCCTACTCTCTTTGCATTCCCAGACTTCAAGATTATCATATTAAAATGTTGGGCTTCTTGCAATTGATTGATTAGATCATTTATCCATGGTAGGGTGTGTTGGAGAATGTAACTAGTGTCAATCTTCATATTTTGTACCTTTATATATTCGATGTAAAAAGAAAAGAAAAGAAAATTAGTATTTTCTAGACAAGCATGTTCTTCATGCTTCTAGGTTTCTTTTGAGTCAAAGTCCTATTTGGACTCCCTAAAAGAAAGAAGAAAAACGTTTTTATTTGTATTAAAAGAAATAAATTTATTCCCAAGACCAGGTCGGCCCTCCAAGATGATAAGGTCGGCCTGCCCAAAGGATGCGACCTTTCGGACACACGAATCACTATAAATAGCCCCACGCGTTCCTCCATTTGACGAACAAGTTTTTTGTGGATCATCTGTGGTAGATATACGAAATTGCAGGGCATATATGAAAGTTTGCAGAACAGAGGATGCAAAGTCTCCAAGGAAAGATATGTGAACCTACCTGAAGCTACTATTCTGTAGTATGATGGCAATTTCTGGAAAAGAGGAGATTGTGGTTCTGTGATAAGAATCGTGACAGCTAGTGGACAGATTGGAGGGCAGATCTGGTGCTTGTGATGGATAATGGTTTTGGTCTTAGGGGCTTGGATTTCTCTTTTGATCTGATTCCATAAGAAAGATTTTCTGGGTTTTCCCCTTGGAGGGGTTTTTGGAGCCTATATCTTGTGTTCTTTTGTTTTCTGTGATCTTCATTTGTGGTAATTACTTGATGAAAGAAGAAAAGCACAATAATAATAATGCCAACAACTATCACAAGTAATTATCAAAAAGGAAATCTAAATTAATGTCCAAAACCTCCCTATTTCCAACAGGCTGTAAATGCTTTTGACTTTAATCTTGCTTAGTTGCCGAGAATCCACACATGATGCACCACACATTGATGCAGTAGGCTTAAGTGATCCCCATCCTAGGAGTTCTTGTATTTAAAGTGGTGAGTTTTTATCCATGCCAATATTTGGCAAAGCTAACTCAAGCGCGAGTTCAATGTCATGTTGGATAGAGCATTTTAGGGGCACATGGTACACCTTCTGGTTCAAGGAAAACATCCTTGTATTGAAGACCAAATTATGTACTTGTTGCTTTTGTTATCAACTTTGGTGGAATCTTTCTATGATTTAGGCACTGATTATCTATTGAGACTAACATTGACTTAAACAAGCGCCTTGGTAACAATTTTCAAATACTTAGGCCATGTTGATAAAGTCAAGAAGACTCTCCTTATCTTTGTATAAGTTGATCAAGTAAGGTTTTCCATTCTTCTTAGCTGATATTTGTTAGCATGTCTTATGAAAATTGCATTATTGCCTCACATGCATGGTTTGCCAACTTTTATTGCCCAATCATCAAGAGGCACTGTTACACACCATTTCAAGGGGATATTGATTAGAGTTGAGTCTGCATTTCTCTCAAATTCTGAGTGATCACAAATGCCATATCGTCATGTTGCTTTTGAGGATGCACCAGGATTTCTTGCTGGAGATATTGGCAACTTTGTATATTCAATCATGTGCACTGTGATCTGAAGGATGTGTATTTCCTCTTAACTGAGAGCCTTCTTACTGCTCTAGGAAACAGTGAGCATACTGGAGAAATTTTGAAATAATGTTTGGAACATTTAACGTCCCAGGGCTTTATATAGCTGAATAGGGTGCCATTGCTAATTGCTGGTTGTTACACAATTTCTAAGTGTAATGATTGCAGTAGTTGTGGATGCTTGAGATTGGTTGAGAAGATAAGCTTTGGAATCTTTGAGGGCGGAAAAGATTTGTTTTTCTGAATATCTGAGCGTCATGGAAAACTAAGTACCTCTTGAAATGATGAATTTCCATCTTTCCCCAGCGAAGGTACAGGGATATTGTATGAATTTTGAAGACTTTAATGAAGGACCTCTTGATGATATATATGCCACTGGAGTCAGTTATTGTGATCATGCGGGAACCCTGAAGCAGATTAGCAAGGTGGTATGAAATCTACAACAGATACACGGTTCTTAGAGAGGTCTAATAGGTCATGAACAAGTTGTCCTGTGCTACAACGCTAGCAGATTTATTAGAAGGGTACAAATGGAAGACATTTCTGTTTGCAAATCCTGTCAAATATTAGTGCGTTCAGACATATAAAAACCTGAATGCCCATCGTTTGTGCAGCCTAACCAGTTCATTGATGTCAAGTTCTGGAAGAATAGAAATACTTAGCAAGACTGGCAGCTCAGCACATCTGTGGCAGGTCTAAAAGGAGGCACAGAACAACCATATATATATATATATATATATATATATATATATATGTTGTCTAAAGCAGATTGCCTCTAAAGTTGATTGCCTCAATGGCTGTTCTTATATATATTATATATGTGTGTGTGTGAGATGTTGGAACATATTGGAGCTGATCTAAACTGTCCAATTCAAACAGGGCCAACATGAATAAGGGTCTGTGGGGCTGACCTGACCTTCAGACTTTACTAAAACTGTTACATGAGCTGATATAAGAGAGACTCCTGGGCAGGGCCAACATTTTGTTAAAGATTGCTTAGAGAAGCTACATGGTTGAAGGGCCTTTGGAGGCTGGGCGCTGCATTTTGGAGTCCTGATTTGCACTTTCTTGGGGAGATATGCCCTTATTGAAGTTTTCTCCCTCTTATTTATTGTACATGTTGCTCTGAAAAGCCCCTATGTTGTAATTTTTTTGTGATATTCCCACTTAGTGACATTGCTAAGGGAAATATCAATTTTTGGCCAGTTTTGAATTAATTCAAATTAGCACTTAGGAAGTGTGGGTTTAGAGGCCCCACATGTATTTTTGATCAAATGTGAGCCCAAACATTAGAGAATGGAGGAGAAAATCGAATCACTAGTGGTACGTGGGGGCCACTCATAGAAAATTGTGGCTCACATGGGCAACACACTTTCATTGGAGCGAAGTTGGTGGGGGAAAGTCGAGCTGGGCCCACATGGGCATCTTGGAGGCTCTTTGATAAATAGAGCAAGAGGCACTCATTTTGGTCATTCATTCATCTATTTAGAAACGTCTTTGACATAACACGCTTAAGCGGAAGCCAAGTCTACAAGTGCTGTTTAGCACACGAGTGTCTCCGAGCGGAGATCTCAACCCTTGCGTCGGTGGACTTCGAGTGCCAGCCCAAGAAGGGAGTTCCATCCTTTTCTGATTGTTCCAGCTGTGGGATTGCGAGTTTGTGTGGAGGAGACACTACAGCAATGGGGGACTGCGCAGTGCTTGGAGGAGACACACTTGGAGCTGAGGAGGGAAGGGAGTTTGGGCCTCAAAATTGAGGTGGAGTCCGGGGAAGTGTTGTGGGGGATTTTCCAGCATTTTGGCGGTGTAGCAAATGTAGCATTTGCTACAAGTTACATCTTTTGCTTATAGAGGAGGGCCAAGCATTTGGGGTCAATTTTGGAGCGTCAAAACTAGGACAAACCTTTTCTGGTTTTTGACAAGGACCTCAAAAATAATTTGGCAGAATTTTCTTGGCAGATTTGAGGGGTCAAATAGGGGTCCCAATTCAGGGACAACTAGAGGAACTAGGAGAAATTTGTGCCGAAATTCTGAGGTCAATATTTGGCCAATTTCTTCATGGGTTTTTGTGGGTTACTAGTGGAGAGGCCAGGGTTAATTTCCCAGAATTTTCTGAGCACTGGAGGAGGCCCTAGTAGCAGATATTCACACCCAACAACGTATTTCTAGGCAGTTCAATGTAGAGCCAGGAGATATTACAAGAACATATTTGAGGGGGACTTATTATTCATTTGGGCTTAGCTAGCTTGCCTTGAGCAAGCCCAAGTGCACTCTTTCCAGCACCTCATTGTACCCTCTTCATATTATAATAAAATGGCTTAGCAATGCAATTTTTGGCTTTAAAATGGTGTTATGATGCTTGAGTATTGTTCTGTGTGTTTTTGGCGATGTTTGCTTTTTTTATCATTGTATATTTCCATTAAGAATATTACATTTTTGATATTATTTAATTAACCAAGAGGGATTTTACCCCCTCCATAGGCTAGATTAGGAGATTTTCGCTGTGGAGATATTATTTTAATGTCCAAGGAAGTTGAATCTCTCTACCTATAAATAGAGACACGTCCTCCCATTTTCCCATGGTTGGACTGGGGGAGAAATCACTTAGCAAGTCTGAAATTCCTTAAATTGGCCATGGATGGATGAATAAAGCGATTTCTTGGAGATGATTTGTTGTTGTGGGTTGCATTCTTTTCTTGGATGGATATTGGTCAAACTTGGATGAATGCATAATAATCTAAGTAAGTGAACTTTCTTTATCTTGCTTATGTTTATCGATGATGGAAGTTGAGTATTAAGCAATTGGGCATGGTAATTTTTTTTTCATTATCCCTCTTAAACAAAGTCTTTGAGGAAAGGGCAATTGGGTTCCTTCCTTTATCCTTGAATATTGAGCAGCGTTGGACCAAATCTCTAGGGATAGTGAGTGGCTTACTCTAGTATTTTCAATCATGATCCTACTCCAATTCCCTTCAAGTATGTTGATCCTATTGACTTTTTGTAGTATCAAGAGGTATTCTTGCATGCTTAAGTTGACCTAGAAGGATTATGAAGAATTAAATATAAATTGTGATTTTTGAGTGACAAGTCGGCCTAGAAAAGTCAAGTTGGCCCAGGAGGGTGAAGGGATGTGTCCCTTGGGTTATTTTACCCCATTCGACAAGTATAAATAGATGATGTGATGCCTCATTTGTTCACCATCAAAGATAGAGTCTGATCTGATTTCCAAAGGTCCATTTTATCTCTCTTGGATAACTGTACATGTGAAGTAGAAAGCCAAGTTTGATTGAGCTTAACCAGGATGTGTTTGGTTGAGATGACCGAGTTGCTGATTGAGTTGACCAAACTGTTTTCATTGTATTTGGGGGCCGCATGTGCTGGTTTGATTGCAAGCTAACCGCAGGCCACACATGCGGATTTGATTGCAGGGTTGATTGCAGGCTAAATGCAGGTTGAGTTGACCGCAGGGCCGAAGTTTGACCACAAGGCTGAAGTTTGACTGTAGATTTGACTGTTTGACCAACATTGACTTTTGGTTATTTTGGTTGGTTTGATCAATGTTGACTTGTTGGTATTCGACCGGGTTTGACTGGTATTTGGACTTGGATTATTGGCACAAATTTCTAGACAAATTGCTGATCTGTAAACCTTGCTAGAGAATAATTTCTTCTAAAGAAAAGTTGTGGGGTTTTCTCCCAAGGTTAGGTTTCCCATGGTAAAATTTGTTGTCTCTATTGTGCATGGCTGTATTTCTACGATCTTGTTGTTTCCACTGCGTTTACTGTTGAGATTTTTTGAAGTGTAATTATAAAATGTTAGTAGTGGAATAAATACTAGTTGGGAATCATTAGGAATTTATTTGGCAAAAAATCATATTCTACTCTACATGTAGAAAAATTCAACATGGTATCAGAGCTTTGTTGAAAGAGAAGCCATTGAAGTCAGTCTAAGAGACAAGTTTTTAGTAGCTTGATTGGTTTTTAGATCTCTTGACAAAATGACACCGAGTCGTGGAGTTGAAGATAGGTTAGATGGGGCTATCAACTTCAGAAGATCAAGACACTCCTTATCTTGGAAGAAAATGAGCTTTTTATTTTTATTTTTATTTTTGTAAGTTCGACATTAGTGAGGCTACATCATGGTCATGTCCAAGAATAACATCTAAATAGGGCGGGAAATTAAATCAATGACTTAACATCTATGAGTGCCCTTGGATGACCCAATCATTGTTTATCCAAGACCCCATGGACAGAAGAAAATGAGCTTTAGAATCATGTAGAGGAAGTTATTTAAGAGCCAGAGGGAGTTGAGGAGAAAGCTACGAAGAATGAAGTCAAGGCTAGGAGAATCTTGGTAGATCCTATAAAGGACTGCTTGATTCCTCATCTTGTTGCATTGAAGACTATCAAGGAAGTATATGATGCTTTGGTAGGGTTGTATGAGAGCAACAACACTAATAGGAAGTTAACCTTGAGAAATCGTCTTCGTAATTTCATGATGACTAGATCAGATTCTGTGGTCTCATATTTTATGAGATTCTCCCAGATCATAGATGAGCTTGTAGTGAATGGAGATACTGTTGATGATATAAATCTTGTTACAGTGACTCTGAATGGATCTCCCTCCTAATGGGAGCCATTTATTCAGGGAATTTGAGCACGAGAAAAACAACCCAAGTTTGATAAGCTATGGATTGATTGTGTCCAAGAGGAGACCAGATTGTTGTCGAGGAATAGCTTGCAAAATCCACAAGATGAAGAAACTCAAGCTCTTGTAGCTCACACAAGGAAAAGAAATGGAAGAAGGAACTTTGGAAAGTTTGATAAGAAGAATACATGTAAAAGATCCGCTCCTATTTAGGATAAGAAGAAGAAGGATATGTCAAAGGTAAAGTGCTTCATTTGTCATGATTTTCGACACTCTGCCTCCCAGTGTCCTGAGAAGGAAAGGAAGGGAAATCAATATGCATCAACAACCAATGTTGATGATGATGATGATGAGCATCCACCTCAGAAGAAGTCAAAGAAATTTTTCTTTTAGAAACTATTACCAATAGTAGTGATGTTTGGTTTGTGAACAAGGCATATGACAAGTTTCTAAGACTCTCTTACAGATTTGTCAGAGAAAAATTTGATAGCTCCCTACAATCCTTAGTTCAAGAGATAAATACCTTGTATTTTTTCTTTGTGATTATTATTATTACTTTTATTTTTTAGTTAGCCTCTTGTCCTTGTATTTTGCTTGTTTATGATTTTTTCCTTTCTTTTCCATGGTCTCCTTATTGGGCAAAGGAAGAATAGGCCCATTGTGGAGGCTGCCAAGGCGGTGATTCACACATTAGATGGCATAATACAAGTGAGTTTTGTGGCATGTTGGTTCTCCCAGAAAAAGGGAGTGGATTGTGAGGAGATTTTTTCTCTAGTTGCCAGATGGTCAGGGTCTTGTATGGCCTAAGGGCTCAAGTATAGACTTAGTAGTAAGTGATTAATGCTTGAGAGGGAGGACATCCAAGATCGTGCCGAATGACTAGAAGAGTTTCCAGTTCTAAGGAAGTAGACAACTAGGCAGAATGGAAGGAGCAACCTTCCAAGAAGATGTCATGGGTTGAGATTGTTAAACAAGATGCTCAAAGATGAGAGGTCTCTATGAGCTGTATGCCTTCTATGAGGGGACTAAGTTAGACAATAGAGTATGCTTTAGTGATAAAGGAAGCAACAATGGCGGAAGGACTTGCTTATGTGGCAAAGGGAGTAGCGTGGATTACCATAGAAGGATTTGCTTTAGTGTTAGAGGGAGTTGGCCTCAGAGTTCAAGATGAAGGATCTTGTCCTGATGCACTATTTTTTGGGATCTTGATGAGATCTTCCTTGGACAAGGGAAGTACATTATTCAGATTTTGAGGAGATACGTTATGATGGATTACAAGTCCATGGCTACACCTATGTTGACCAATCTGAAGAAGTTGAGTGATTTTGCTTCAGATTCAGATTTGGTGGATCCCACGATGTACATGTAGTTGATTGGATTCTTGATGTACTTGGTTAACACCCGACTTGATATTTGCTTTGCAGTGAACACCCTCAGCCAATATATGGTCGAACTAAGGTAGATACGTTGAGTTGTAACAAAGCATGTGTTGAGGTACTTGCGTGGTACAATTGGATATTGTTTAATATATATCTCGGGTGTTTGGTTTGTGGACAAGGCATATGACAGGTTTCCAAGACACTCTTACAGACTTGTCGGAGAAAAAGTTGACAATTCCCTACAATCCTTAGATCAAGAGATAAGTACCTTATATTTTTTTCGTTGATGATTATTATTACTTTTATTTTTTCGTCAACCTCTTGTCCTTTTATTTTGCTTGTTATGATTTTTTCCTTTCTTTTCCATGGTCTCCTGAATGGGGAAAGGAAGAATATGTCCATTGAGGAGGCTACCAAGGCGATGATTCACACATCAGATGGCAAAATACAAGCGAGTTTTGTGGCAAGAGGGTTCTCCCAAAAAGAGGGAGTGGACTATGAGGAGATTTTCTCTCCAGTCGCCAGATGGTCAGGTTCTTGTATGGCCTAAGGGCTCGAGCATAGACTCAGCAATAAGTGATTGATATTTGAGAGGGAGGACATCTAAGATCGTGCCAAATGATTGGAAAAGCTTCCATTTCTGAGGAAGTAGACAACCAGACAGAATGGAAGGAGCAACCTTCCAAGAGGATGTCATGAGTTGAGATTGTTAGACAAGATGCTCAGAGATGAGTGGTGTCTAGGAGCTGTATGCCTTCTATGTCGGGACGATGTTAGACAATAGAGTATGCTTCAGTGACAAAGGAAGCAATAATGGCAGAAGGACATGCTTACGTGACAAAGGGAGTAGCTTGGATTACCATAGAAGGGTTTACTTCAGTGTTAGAGGGAGTTGGCCTTGGAGTTTGTGATGAAGGATCTTGCCCTGATGCACTATTTCTTGGGATTAGAGGTGTGGCAGAGACCTGATGAGATCTTCCTTGGATAAGCGAAGTACATTATTCAGATTTTGAGGAGATATGGTATGATGGACTACAAGTCCATGGCTACACATATGGTGACCAATTTGAAGAAGTTAGTGATTCTTCTTTAGATTAAGATTTGGTGGATCCCACGATGTATAGGTAGTTGATAGGATTCTTGATGTGCCTGGTTAACACCAGGCCTGATATTTGATTTGCAATGAACACCCTGAGCTAATATATGGTTGAGCTGAGGCAAAGACATTGGGTTGCAACAAAGCATGTGTTAAGGTTCCTGCATGATACAATTGGATATGGTTTATTATATATCTTAGGTGGTGAAATGAGGTTGCAGGGATATAGAGATTTAGATTGAGTAGGGAGTGCAGAGGACAAAAAAGGCACCTAGGGAGTGCTGCTTTAGCTTGGGACCAACTATGATATCCTAGTTTAGAAGGAAGTAGACTTCTGTTGCACTCAACACAACAGAGGTAGAATATATTGCAACCAATGCCGCAAGTCAGGAAGCAGTGTGGCTTCGAAATCTACTTGTAGGTCTACTTGATCAGGTAGAGATCAAATATCACTTCATTCTAGACATAGTGTAGAGAGGAGCAATGAAGCTCCAATACATATCCAGAGATGAGCAAATTACAGACATTCTCACTAAGCCTCTATCTATAATGAAGTTTGTATACTTAAGGGACAAGCTTGGCATGATGCAGAATGTCTTCCTTGCTGAGAGGGAGTGTTTATGTCTTTGCAAGATTGGAAAAATCTTCTCCCGGGAAGCCAAAAGGACTTGGTTAGATCATGCTGGTTTGACTAGAGGAGATTGATGTAATCCACTTGAGAAGCCATTTGGCTGGGCCATTCTGATTTGGCCAGTGGCGAGTCGTCCAAGGGTAGACATTCTCTTGAGAAGCCAAAAGGGCTTGTCTAAGTCGTGCTGATTTGACCAGAGGAGATTTATGTAGTTCACCTTAGAAGCCATGCTGATTTGGTTGGGCCATGCTAATTTGGTTGATCATGCTGATTTGACCAAAGGAGATTGATACATTTACCTGAGGAGCCATGCTAATTTGGCCAGGGGTAAATGGTCTTGAAGGCTCACACTGCCTACTCTAGAATGGAGTGATCTATAAATGTGCATGTGAGGAGTCACATTGCCTACTCCAAGATGGAGTGATCTATAGACGTGCATGTGAAAAGACATTACATCAACAATAGCTCATGAACTTTTCTTGTGGAGGATAAATTTCTGTTAAGGAGAAATCTGTTGCATCCAAGGAGAATACCTCTCTCAATAAAAGGGAGTGTTGATTTTTTTTAGCATCAGGATTTAGGAGGTATTCTCGCATGCTTGAGTCAGCCTAGAAGGATTATGAAGAGTTAAATATAAATTTTGATTTTTGAGTGACAAGTCAGACCAAAAAAGTCAAGTTGGCTGAGGAGGGTGAAGGGATGTGTCCCTTGGGTTATTTTACCCCATTCAACAAGTATATATAGATGATGTAATGCCTCATTTGTTCACCATTGAAGGTCAAGCCTGATTTGATTTTCTGACGTCTATCTTCTCTCTCTTGGACCATTGCATGTGTGAAGTAGAAAGCCAAGTTTGACTGAGCTTGACCAAGTTGTGTTTCACTGAGTCATTGACTTGAGTTGACCAAACTGTTTTGATTGTATTTGGAAGTCGCATGTACTGGTTTGACCTTATACTGATTGCAGGCCACACGTGCAGATTTGATCATAGGGTTGACTGCAGACTTTGACCAATTGTAGGCCGAGTCGACCATAGGGACGAAGGCTGATCACAAATTTGACTTTTGATTAGTGTTGACTTTTGGTTATTTTGGATGGTTTGACCAACATTGACTTGCTGATATTTGACCAAGTCTTTTTGGTATTTGGACTTGGATTATTGGCATAGTTTTCTAGACAAATTGCTGATTTGTAAACCTTGTTGAAGAATATTTTGTCCTAAATAAATGTTGCTAGGTTTTCTCCCAAGGTTGGGTTTCTTGGGATAAAATTTGTTGTCTCTATTGTGCATGGATGGCATTCTATGATCTTAACTGTTTCCACTGCATTTAATGTTGAGATTTTCTAAAGTGTAATTATTCAATGATAGTAGTGGAATAAATTCTGGTTGGAAATCATTAGGAAGTAATTATCTGGTAGAAAATCATGTTCTATTGTCCATCTTGTAGAAAAATTCAACAGAGTCTTGACTCAATATGCCCCAAAATTATATTGGGAAGTTAAGGCATTGATCTTTTACCTTCCATCAATTATTTTCTTTTTAAATCCTTTAAATCGTTTTGTTAGGGTTCACTCTTAGAAATTACCTTGTAATTTCTTGATTGTGTGTGTTTGAGGACCTCTCTTGAGCTTATATTGGTTGAGCTAACCCTTCCAATAAGCTATTGGACGTTTTGAACTCAAGTCTTGAAATTACCTTCAAAATCCCAACAATCCTGTTTTGGGAAGAATCCCTCTTGAGCCAAAGGAGAGTTCGCTGGAAGTGAGAAGAGGTTTAGTTAGGTGACATTTGGCCCCTGCCCTTCTTAATAGGGTCTCATACTTGGGCTTTAGGACTTTATCTCGAAATGTGAGGTTTCGTTGTAATAGGCACCATGTCACATTTAAACTCATCAATTAACTTGATGGAGAGAGAGAGAGAGATGTTTTGAATATACGTATTAGTTTATTAAACATAGGCCTCTTTTGTGACTAGTGGAATTGAAAACTGGGGCAATCTCATGCTCAAGTGACACGAGGTTGATTCTGTCCGCTACCACTCTAACCACCAGGTGCACCAAATATTGGTGCTTTCTATTTACAACTATGCAACCCTTTGATATGCATCAACACTAGCTTTGTTTTTCCTTTTAGGAAAATGCAATAGTGGAGCGTACTTGTGAAATTCAATTGTATGGTCCTTTTGATTAGGCTTTTCCCTAAGTTACTCTCACTGGAATTGATCCAGAATTGCAATTCATCATCATATCTAGTAGAATAGAACCTTTTTCTCATTGGTTGCCTAATTCTTCCCAATTGAGTGTCAAAAGACTTGCTTCTTGCCACCTTGTTTGAAAAAGATTTCCATACAACATCCATTATTCATCAACTTCAATTGAGGCATTGTGACCTTATTAAGTTTGAGAATCCTTGGCATACAAACTATGCTTCCAATTGCTTAAGCCTATTATCTAACTTTTTGACTTTTGTGCTTCAATTAAATGAATTAGTCTCTAAGATGGTTTCAACTTCAAACCTTTGTTACCTGAAAACCTTTGGTGAGTTGGGAAAAAGTTGACAATTCCCTACAATCCTTAGATCAAGAGATAAGTACCTTATATTTTTTTCGTTGATGATTATTATTACTTTTATTTTTTAGTCAACCTCTTGTCCTTTTATTTTGCTTGTTATGATTTTTTCCTTTCTTTTCCATGGTCTCCTGAATGGGGAAAGGAAGAATAGGTCCATTGAGGAGCTACCAAGGCGATGATTCACACATCAGACAGCAAAATATAAGCGAGTTTTGTGGCAAGAGGGTTCTCCCAAAAAGAGGGAGTGGACTATGAGGAGATTTTCGCTCCAGTTGCCAAATGGTCAGGTTCTTGTATGGCTTAAGGGCTCGAGCATAGACTCAGCAATAAGTGATTGATATTTGAGAGGGAGGTCATCTAAGATCATGCCAAATGATTGGAAAAGCTTTCATTTCTGAGGAAGTAGACAACCAGACAGAATGGAAGGAGCAACCTTCCAAGAGGATGTCGTGAGTTGAGATTGTTAGACAAGATGCTCAGAGATGAGAGGTGTTTAGGAGTTGTATGCCTTCTATGTCGGGACGATGTTAGACAACAAAGTATGCTTCAGTGACAAAGGAAGCAACAATGGTAGAAGGACATGCTTACGCGACAAAGGGAGTAGCTTGGATTACCATAGAAGGATTTACTTCAGTGTTAGAGGGAGTTGGCCTCGGAGTTTGAGATGAAGGATCTTGCCCTGATGCACTATTTCTTGGGATTAGAGGTGTGGCAGAGACCTGATGAGATCTTCCTTGGATAAGGGAAGTACATTATTCAGATTTTGAGGAGATATGGTATGATGGACTACAAGTCCATGGCTACACCTATGGTGACCAATCTGAAGAAGTTAGTGATTCTTCTTTAGATTAAGATTTGGTGGATCCCATGATGTATAGGTAGTTGATAGGATTCTTGATGTGCCTGGTTAACACCAGGCCTAATATTTGCTTTGCAGTGAACACCCTGAGCTAATATATGGTCGAGCTGAGGCAAAGACATTGGGTTGCAACAAAGCATGCGTTGAGGTGCCTGCATGATACAATTGGATATGGTTTATTATATATCTTAGGTGGTGAAATGAGGTTGCAGGGATATAGAGATTTAGATTGAGTAGGGAGTGCAGAGGACAAAAAAGGCACCTAGGGAGTGCTGCTTTAGCTTGGGACCAACTATGATATCCTAGTTTAGAAGGAAGTAGACTTCTGTTGCACTCAGTACAACAGAGGTAGAATATATTGCAACCAATGCCGCAAATCAGGAAGCAGTGTGGCTTCGAAATCTGCTTGTAGGTCTACTTGATCAGGTAGAGATCAAATATCACTTCATTCTAGACATAGTGTAGAGAGGAGCAATGAAGCACCAATACATATCCACAAATGAGCAAATTACAGACATTCTCACTAAGCCTCTATCTATAATGAAGTTTGTATACTTAAGGGACAAGCTTGGCATGATGCAGAATGTCTCCCTCGTTGAGAGGGAGTGCTTATGTCTTTGCAAGATTGGACAAATCTTCTCCTGGGAAGCCAGAAGGACTTGGTTAGGTCATGCTGGTTTGACTCGAGGAGATTGATGTAATTCACTTGAGAAGCCATTTGGCTGCACCATTCTGATTTGGCCAGTGGCGAGTCGTCCAAGGGTAGACCTTCTCTTGAGAAGCTAAAAGGGCTTGTCCGAGTCGTGCTGATTTGACCAGAGGAGATTTATGTAGTTCACCTTAGAAGCCATGTTGATTTGGTTGAGCCATGCTGATTTGGTTGGATCACGCTGATTTGACCAAAAGAGATTGATACATTTACCTGAGGAGCCATGCTAATTTGGCTAGGGGTAAATGGTCGTGAAGGCTCACACTGCCTACTCTAGAATGGAGTGATCTATAAATGTGCATGTGAGGAGTCACATTGCCTACTCCAAGATGGAGTGATCTTTAGATGTGCATGTGAAAAGACATTACATCAACACTAGCTCATGAACTTTTCTTGTGGAGGATAAATTTTTGTTAAGGAGAAATCTGTTACATCCAAGGAGAACCCTCTCTCAATAAAAGGGAGTGTTGATTTTTTGTAGCATCAGGATTTAGGAGGTATTATCGCATGCCTAAGTTGGCCTAGAAGGATTATGAAGAATTAAATATAAATTTTGATTTCTGAGTGACAAGTCGGCCCAAAAAAGTCAAGTTGGCTGAGGAGGGTGAAGGGATGTGTCCCTTGGGTTATTTTACCCCATTCAACAAGTATATATAGATGATGTAATGCCTCATTTGTTCACCATTGAAGGTCAAGTGTGATTTGATTTTCTGAGGTCTATCTTCTCTCTCTTAGACCATTGCATGTGTGAAGTAGAAAGCCAAGTTTGACCGAGCTTGACCGGATTGTGTTTCATTGAGTCACTGATCGAGTTGACCAAACTGTTTTGATTGTATTTGGAGGTCGCATGTACCGGTTTGACCTTATACTGATTGTAGGTCGCACATGCAGATTTGATCGTAGGGTTGACTGCAAACTTTGACCAGTTGTAGGCCGAGTCGACTGTAGGGACGAAGGCTGATCGTAGATTTGACTTTTGACCAGTGTTCACTTTTGGTTATTTTGGATGGTTTGACCAACATTGACTTGCTGATATTTGACCAAGTTTTTTGGTATTTGGACTTGGATTATTGGCATAGTTTTCTAGACAAATTGTTGATTTGTAAACCTTGTTGAAGAATATTTTGTCCTGAATAAATGTTGCTAGATTTTCTCCCAAGGTTGGGTTTCTTGGGATAAAATTTGTTGTCTCTATTGTGCATGGATGGTTTTCTATGATTTTAACTGTTTCCACTGCATTTAATGTTGAGATTTTCTAAAGTGTAATTATTCAATGATAGTAGTGGAATAAATTCTGGTTGGAAATCATTAGGAAGTAATTATCTGGTAGAAAATCATGTTCTATTGTCCATCTTGTGAAAAATTCAACAGAGTCTTGACTCAATATGCCCCAAAAATATATTGGCAAGCTAAGGCATTGATCTTCTACCTTCCATCACTTATTTTCTTTTTAAATCCTTTAAATCGTTTTGTTAGGGTTCACTCTTAGAAATTACCTTGTAATTTCTTGATTGTGTGTGTTTGAGGACCTCTCTTGAGCTTATATTGGTTGAGCTAACCCTTCCAATAAGCTATTGGACGTTTTGAACTCAAGTCTTGAAATTACCTTCAAAATCCCAATAATCCTGTTTTGGGAAGAAGCCCCCTTAGCCAAAGGAGAGTTCACTGGAAGTGAGAAGAGGTTTAGTTAGGTGACATTTGGCCCCTGTCCTTCTTAATAGGGTCTCACACTTTGGCTTTAGGACTTTATCTCGAAATGTGAGGTTTCGTTGTAATAGGCACCATGTCACATTTAAACTCGTCAATTAACTTGATGGAGAGAGAGAGAGAGAGAGAGAGAGAGAGAGAGAGATGTTTTGAATATACGTATTAGTTTATTAAACATAGGCCTCTTTTATGACTAGTGGAATTGAAAACTGGGGCGATCTCATGCTCAAGTGACACGAGGTTGATTTTGTCCGCTACCACTCTAATCACTAGGTGCACCAAAAATTGGTGCTTTCTATTTACAACTATGCAACCCTTTGATATGCTTCAACACTAGCTTTGTTTTTGCTTTTAGGAAAATGCAATAGTGGAGCGTACTTGTGAAATTCAATTGTATGGTCCTTTTGATTAGGCTTTTCCCTAAGTTACTCTCACTGGGATTGATCCAGAATTGCAATTCATCATCATATCTAGTAGAATAGAACCTTTTTCTTATTGGTTGCCTAATTCTTCCCAATTGAGTGTCAAAAGACTTGCTTCTTGCCACCTTGTTTGAAAAAAGATTTCCATACAACATCCATTATTCGTCAACTTCAATTGAGGCATTGTGACCTTATTAAGTTTGAGAATCCTTGGCATACAAACTATGCTTCCAATTGCTTAAGCCTATTATCTAACTTTTTGACATTTGTGCTTCAATTAAATGAATTAGTCTCTAAGATGTTTCAACTTCAAACCTTTGTTACCTGAAATCCTTTGGCGAGTTGGGAATGCATTTCTAGTTTACAAAATGTTCTAGGGTGTGACAAATGTTTTGTAAACCACCAAAACTGCGAGAATCGGTCATGGACATCCTTGTTTGCATGGAGGCATCCTTGGGGACATCAAGGACATGCCCACCATTTTCGAGCCATTCTTGTCCAAAATCATGGATGCACTAGTGATGTTCTAGAGCTTTGTTGATAAATTTCGGACGTTTGGGTGTCCCAAAGCATGATAGACAAAAAAGGTGCCAAAACACGGCAAGTGTAGCCCCATTGAGGCTCAAGTTAGCCAATAATAAGTTTCTATAAAAACAATCCTTAACCCCAACATACATTGTTATTCATTATTTTTATGTCTGAAGCTTAGAGACCGATGATTGGAGGTGTGATATTGTTGTTTGGAGCTAACACAATTTTTTTAATTTTATGTTTCTAGGTTTTGTTGTGTGGTAAATGTTTAGAATTGTTTTTTAGTTTCACTACATGGTAAATTGTTAGAATTGTTTTTTGGTTTCATTGAGTGGAGATTATTGAGATCAATGTTTTGGATTTGTGAATTTTGATCCATCATCAAAATATATGTGTGTGTGTGAGAGAGAGAGAGAGAGAGAGAGATTAATATTTGTTGTTGGAAGCATATCCATACATGCTCATTCCCATAAATACTAAAAACTAGAAATAAAACACTAAAATTGTTGAGAATTAACAAGAAACATGATTGCTACAAAAATAAAAAAGGAGGCAGGACGAACCAATAAGTAGGTAAAAGTTTTCAAAAAGTAAGAGAAATGGAAAGCAAAAACCAAAGAAAAGCACTAATGCTAAAAAAATCAAGAATAATAACTGAAGACAAAATCTAGAAAATAATAAATAGAACAGGAATAAGGAATAAGGTTAAAGAATAAGGAATAATGTTGAGTGTGGTGGTAGATTGTTGTCATTGATGTGAGGATTAGTCATTGATGTCAGGGTCATGGGGAGCTTTTAAAGTGTCCATTGTCTTTGATGTCATTGTTGTATACCTGAAGTTGTCTTTGATTCCTGGGTGTTGGAAGTCTAGCTTGTTTGTAGGGTGTTGGGTGTCTATATTGAGTAGTCTATCTCTTTAGGGAGTTTACCTTCAGTTTCCTTGTTCAAGAGCATGAAAAGTGTCTGGATAGATACCCGTTTTAGAGAGCTTTCTAATGGTATATAACTCTATGCATAAATCCCCAGGAATGAAGAGAAACTATAGTTGGAAGTGATGGAGTCCAACCTTTGGTAGGAAATCTAGGCTTCACATACTCATCTAGACTATTCGAGATGCACTTAGGCATCTGGGAGTGCAACAAGGAAAAACTTAAGAAATGTGCTAGATTTGGATTTCCTAGCTTCAAGCAACAAGTGGGCCCCTAGTACGACGTGGCAACACATGTGGTGCAAGATAGCAAGGACAAGTGGTAGTAATGTGGCTTAGACGATGATGTGGCAGTCTCAGGATGATGACACATGGCATTTGTTTTTTGGTGTTTTTGAGTGGCCAAGTGACATTTGGTGTGTGACATGTGGCACATGACAAGACATGGTACGTGGTATAACGACAGGTGGCTAATCTTGGTCGGTCCATGAAGCATCGATGTGGCAAACTTTGATGCCTTGAGATTCATGGCAAGTGGTTGTTTTGTACAACTTTAGTGTTAAATATTTCAATGTTTTTCAATGTTTTGGAGTTCGAAGGAAATAGCCATCCAGGTATCTAGGGATTTGGAGGCGCACACAACATGCACCATTACCAAGTGTCTGGATCTGGATTCTAGCGAAGGCAAGACTAATCATAGTTCTGCGGGGTCAAAGTTTCATTGCGCTAGACATTTGAGCATTTGGGGGTCTACCTATGCAAGTTTTTGGTCGTTTAAGAAATACCCGAATGTTAGATCTATTGGATACCACTTTTGGCACATTTTTCGAGAGGTATGGTTGACCCCTCGTCAAAGCCTTAAAGGCTTATTCGAGCCTTGGAGCAGTCTGGTTGTGTGTTAAAGTGAAGTTTGGAGAAGGGGATCGGATACCAGATCCTTAAAATTATCCAAATGCGAGGACATCTAAACTAAGATTGCATTTGGGAGTGCGTTGTCGAGTGTAGGGCTAGATGTCAGATTTCTGGTATTTTATTATAAAGTAAAATGAATGAATTGCACAGACTGTGAGGCTAAGCGCTTTCTGGGTTTAAGCTGTCAACGTTGGCCCTTGGTCATATGCTTCAAGGAGCATAGAACTTGAGGGTTGAGATTAGGAAATTTGGTGGTTTTGAGTGCCAAATTTGTTAAAAGGGTAAAATAAACAAAGTTTGAATTTGACAAGTTTGTGTTCTGCGTCTATACATAGAAGAAAAACAATGTGAGATGTGTGCATTCTCATGCAAAATTTCCTCGTGAGACTGCTGTAGATGTGCATAACCGTGGGAGTTAACGCTGAATGAAAAGAGGAAGCTGCATTGTTGTTAATAAGCTGATATGAGTGCAAAATCTAGTAGACTGGAGTTAGAGCAGGTAGAGGTGTGCAATGAAGAGTGGTGTGTAAATGTAGTTTTGATGTGTTCTTGGGCTATTGCACAAATGAAGAAAATGTAGATCTAAAGAATGTATGAATGAAGTGCTAAGGATCTGAGACAAAGGATGAGCAGAGGCTGAGAATGCAGATTGTCAATGCACTGAAGTTGCTATGCAAAACAAAGGAACCAAATCTTAATAGATGAGAAATTAAAAGGAGAAAATATCAAAGAAAAGAAGCATATTTGAGAGTTAACATTGGTGTCAGTGTGATATTTTAATTAAAGAGCCTCAGATCTGAGGTTGAAAATGTATGAAAAAGGGATCTAATAGGCGGAGCAAGTAGGGGCTTGCAGAATAGGGGATTAGAGTCTCCCTTAGGCTGGTGCCTATAAATATTAGGGGGTTGGTTCCTGCAAAAAGTGGGAGTTGGTGCTTCCTGCAAGTGGGTGCTTGCAAAGAAAAGGGGGTTGGTGCCTCTTGTAGGTTGATGCCTACATAATCTGATGTACATTTAAGTTGGTGCTTGCATTTACATTATAATTAAAAGAAGATTTGTGGTTTTCTCCCATATGGGTTTCCATGTAAATATCTTTTGTTCAAGCATTATGTGATTGATGCACTGTTGTATTGTTGAATGTGTTTAATTGGATGAATAATTGTTTAAGTTATAAAACACTGATTCACCCCCATTTCTAGTATTTTCTTGGTTTCCAACAGGTTTCATTATGTGGAGATTATTGAGATCAATGTTTTGGATTTGTGAATTGTGATCCATCATCAAAATATGTGTGTGTGTGTATGTGTGAGAGAGAGAGAGAGAGAGAGAGAGATTAATAAGCCTAGAAGCAAATCCATACATGCTCATTCCCATAAATACTAAAAACTAAAAATAACACACTAAAATTGTTGAGAATTAACAAGAGACATGATTGCTACAAAAAAAAGGGAGGTGGAAGAATCCAATAATTAGGTAGATGTTCTCACAAATTAAGGGAAATGGAAAGTAAAAGCCAAAGAAAAACACTAATGCTAAAAGAAATCCAGAATAATAACTGAAGACGAAATCTAGAAAATAATAAAAGGACAAGGAACAAGGAATAAGGTTAAAGAAACCTTATCAATCCAAAAACCTACTAAGATACAAAATGGAAGAAATCAGAAACCGAGAGGAAAACACCATAATAAGATATAATCTAAAATCTAAAAGTAGAAAGGAAGCCAAAATTAGCAAAGGCAAAAGGATAGGTGACCAAGACCTTGAAGTAATGAAACAATCAAGTGAAGGAGGAATTACAGGAAACCTACCAAAATGATGACAATCTACTTGGAGGATACATTAGTTCATTACCACCAAATGGACATGTCCTACTAATTTGAGCCCATTGTCTTGATTGAGACAATTTGTAGCCTTTTCATAGAAATGTTGTTTTAAAAGGTGTTAAACCCTAGCTATGACCTTGTTTCACAAATGCTAATATGATGCTTAGTTTTACAAGAATACTTGACTAAAGATGATGAATTCACATGAATTTTTGTACTATCCTCTTGAACTCTAACTTAAATAAATGTCTTTGTTTCACCAATGTAGGTTTGACCACAAGACCAAGAATTTGATAAATAGCTTTGTGCAAGCATAGATCAACATGATCCTTCATCGACTTGAGGAGACCCCTAATTGTGTTGGGAGGGGTAAAAATTGTGATAATTTCTGTTTGTCTTAAATTTTGAGTGATCTTTTTAGTTGTTCCATAGATGTAGGGAAGGATCACCTTGTGCCTAACTTCATTATTATATTCTTGAATTCTAGGTCAAAAGCTAGCATTCTAGAAGGCCTTTTTTAACTTGCCAATACCCATACCCTCTACTACTGGAAACCTTTATCAAGTGTTCTTTCTCTTGCTCCAAGTGCTCATTATTGGAAATTCTATGGTGTGTGTAGCAAGTGTATTTAGACACCAAGATTCCGTAATTGGTGACGATGGAGTACACATGGAACAAGGACAAGGAACCAATAGTCTTTCTAGTAACAAGGGAATCATAAAATGGGATGCCCTCCCGCCATTCCTACTTGTTCTTACCTTTGTTTGAGTTGAGACAATGTTGTTTGGAGTTGAGTTGTTAAGTCGAAGATAGATAGACATAATTTTATTAAAGCACATAGGAGGCCAATTGGCCTATGGGACATGGATGCCTACATCCAATTCGACTTTCTCATCAAAGTAAAGGAGTGAAAATAGCAAGCCAAGGGATAGATCCATGGTATGGTACAAAGTAGTTTTGGACTATTCATTTGGATACGATCTTGCCCCTTTGAATATAAAATATTCTATCTACCTGTAGCAACTCTCAGTTGCTTGTTCCTTGCATTCATCATTCTTGCAGTGTGCTTTGTTGTGTCTTATATTTGGTCCTTTGGTTTTACATCTTTTGGATGCAAAGATAGTGCTATTTGGGCTAACCAATGTGTTTAGTTTTGGGCATATTGCCATTTGTAAATAGGACTATGAATTTGATCATTTCTAAGAAGTGTAACATTTTATAGAATCAAGAATGTTAATGGTATGTTGTTTATGATTTGAATCTATGTTTCATTTTCATCATAAATGTTTGATTTCTAAAATTCCCATGGTTTTTATTTATTATTTATTTTCTTGGAAATTGTGAATAATTTCTTTTTAGAATTTATGTTTTTATTACATTTTGTTGCCCCTTACCCATTGTTTGTTGCAAATTTGATGGTTGCACTCTACCCATCTTTGATACTTGCCCTTGATGTTTTGTGAACTTGTGCGACACTGTCTTGTATACACATTATTCATAATGCCATGCCACTATTTGGATTGGATCCATTTCACCTTGTCACTACTCCATTTGGTATTAGAGCAATATATGCAAGGCCAAAGAAGTCTACAAAGAGGTTGTGAGTGAGAAAATAACAAAGAATTATAGTCTGTATGAAGAAGAATGAAAGAATTGGAGAATAACAACAAGATAGAGAAGTCGAAACAAGCACCTTTGAACCAAAAGAGTTAGAAGAAAAGGAGGTTGATGATAATGTCACAAAACTTATGAAATTTTTAAAGAACAAGAAGGGGGACCTAAGATGGAGGTTTCTTATGATGGAATCTTGAAGGCAAAATACATTGATTAATTTCCTAAGTGAGATGGAGCACTAACCGGAGTTCAAGCGAATGAAGGACCCTTAAGGAATGGATTCGCATGGAATTGAAGAGAAAATCTGTAATATACCGATAATTTATGCAATAGGAGCAAATTGCAAAGGGTGAAGAGACGATTCATAGCGAGAATGTTGAAATTCTATAGCATGTGCAATAGAATACAATTATCTAATAATTACTCCCTAATGATTTGGAAATAGTATTTCTCATGCCAAGGATATCATTGAATAATTGCTTAATTGCACACAGGAAATCTCAACTGTAAATGTAGCGGAAATAGTAAATATCATAGAAAGACAACCATGCACAATAGACATAATAATTTTTACTTTGGGAGAAAGCCCAACGATCTTTTCTTGGGGAGAAATTGTCTTTTCAACAACGTTTACAAATCAGAAATTTGTGCCAATATTACAAGTCAAAACATCAATTAAACTTGGTCAAACTATTGCAAGTCAACATTGGTGAAATCGGTTTAAAAAGTCAACTTTGGTCAAACCCAACTTGCAGTCAAACTTTAAGGATCACAAGTGTGGCTGTACTAATGTTGGTCAAACTTGGTCAACCCTTCACACGTGCGGCCTCCACGAGAGAGATAAAATGATGAAGAAAAGATAAAAGATGATATCTAGCAACATATTTCTCCTTGGCCAAATTTCTCCTCCACTAGAAAAGATTCAATGAGATTGTTATGTTGATGATTTGTCTCTTCACATGCTTTTCTATTTATATAGAGCTCTAATGTTGAGTATACCCCATTAGGCAACCTCTCATCACAAGGAGACCCTTCACTTAATGAGCCTACATGACAACTCAACAATAGACAATAATTGTTTATTACACAAGTGGGTGAAAAACCCCACTAAATAAACAAATCAGCCGCGCTCTATAAAAAATAGATCACTCCATCCTGGGGTAAGCAATGTGAGCATCATGGGCCAATCTCCCCTAGCCAAATCAACATAGCCCCATGGGAGTAAGATTGCCCATGGGCCATTCACCCCTACCCAAATCAACATGGCCCCACAGGTGAATGTATCATTCCCCCACTAGTCAAATCAGCATAACCCCGTGGGAGAATGTCTGCCTGATGCTGCAAACATCAACATAGAATAACATAGTTGTGAAGCTTTGAGAGAAATTTCTTCCCATAGACTACACACGTGCATTGTTCAAGTAGTTGTTATACATGAATCCTAATGTATAGGAGTACACAGAGGAATTCTAAAAAATTTAGATATGTTGAACACAGAATGCAACATTGATGAGTTTCGATGTAAGTAAATGGTTTGAAGTTTGCCACTCAAGATGAAATTAGTTTGCGTAAGATGCACTTTGTTGAAGAGGCATGTTAGTTAGCATTGTTGGTAGAAGAAATGTTAGTGTGCATGGACAACATAAAGAGTTTTCGCAAAAGGAGGGGTGGTCATGGTGGTAGCTTTCATAATTCCACACAAAATGTGGAAGGTGAATGTGGCAAGAACCTAGCTAAGATAATAAGATAAGAAAATTAAATAAGAAATAGATCATTTGGTAAAGAAATTACAACTAATCAACAATGATTAGACTATGGTAGCGTCAAGTCACTCCTAAAAGCTAAAATGCTATTAGTGCAGAAAATGTAAGTGATAGAGAAAAGGGAAGACATGATAAATGTTGAATTGAAATGAAAATCCCTAGGAAGAGAGGGACCACTACTTAACATTGGTGTTGGAAATAAGAATAGATGCAAAAGAGGGAGTAGATGTATCCTTGTCATCATCTATCATTGTGAAGGAGTCAATTCAATTCTTGATAATGTCCTTTGGAGAATGCTTGAAGTTGTGGGGCTTGGTTGGGTGAACCTAGGAGTGGTCCAATGGAACTCTATTAACATTAGAGGTTGAGGAGAAGAATCTTGTGCTAGAAGTTTGATTGGTAGTTTTGTCTTTGGGAGCAACACCACCAAAATAATCTTGAGTTGGAAGTTTGGCAAATTTGGCCTTGAAAGGACACAACAAAAGGCATGGGAGTGGCTTTATGACCTTGTAAATGTGCAATATCTCCAACTAGACTAGAGGAAGGGTGTTCTTTCAAAGAGACTTAAGACTATCGGCCTTTCTGATTGGAAAGTTTGCATGGCACTTAGTACCTTCAATCTTTGAGATAGGCCAAATAAATGATGTAAAGAGTCTAGTGGTGCTAGGCTTGGAGAGGCCTCATAATGTCTCTTGTATGTGTGTGATCACCTTGCAAATGTATAAAGCTAGACATCTCTAATTGGGGTAGTGAAGGAAAGGAAAGATAACCTTTTGAATTCTAGAAGTAGTGGAACCTTCCTTGGATCTCATAGTATGTGGGACATCCAAAGACATAGTGTCCTTGTTGACTTGATCACCTGGAGTTGGCACAAGTGACATTCTCTCAAATTATGGGATGCGATGGTCAATGTCAATTTATAGGTGTTGAAAATAAACCCATAACTAGTCAAGCGAGATGTTGAGGCCATGGAACCAATGGTGATAAATGTGGTCAAGGAAGACATTGAGATGGTCTTGTGGCTGCATAGAATGTTTAATAGAAAACTATCTTTCGGCCAAGAGTCTAAGCCTTAAAGCGTGAAGATACAAGAGATTTGAATTAAATTTGGTAAGTGCCATCACCATGTCATGTCCCTTCTCAAACACATTTGTAACAAGGTGTTGTTACACAATTTTGCACAATTTTGGCTAAGGAAGAGAACCCATAATTTTTGACCTAGGGACTTAGGAGGCAATTCAAATTTATTTGGTTGCTAGTGGAATGTGGGGGCCACCCACATGGGAGTTCGAATTGGCCCATTTGAATAACTTGGAGGGAAAGTCGAATAGGTGGATGGAGGGGCCCACATGAGGCTAGGGAGGCCCAAGGAGTCATAAGGAGGGAGCAACTCTCATTTTGGATTCATTCTTACACCTTGCAATCAAAATTACTTGACTGTTCGCTTTGCTGTTTAGCTGAGTCAACCGACTGTTTAGCCATGAATCTCTCAAGTGGGAGATTCAACTTCTAGTTCAGGGGACCATCCATGCCTGCCCTAGAGAGGTAGTTCCATAAGTATTTCAGGAGTTCCAGGAGTGTGTGACAACACTAACATTCAACCACAATAGGGAGTGCGTATTTTTGGATAGCTGGAGAATATGTAGGGGAGTTTGTAGCTATCGGTGATTAAGCATTTTCCAGGAGAGTGATTGGGAGAGCAGCAAAGGGCCAACCTTTCTTGTGAGTTTTGGAGCCAGCAGAGCCAACATCCCAGCAGTTCAATTTACAGTTACCTGGGCCTCGCAGAGAGCCATCACTAGGCTCACATGGGAGTTGGAGGAAGGAATTGTAGAGTTGGAGCTGGATGAGAGAAGTAGGAGATCACTTATAGGACCATTTGAGGAGGATTTCCGGACTTGGGAGAGCAAATATTGACAGGATCAGTCACAACAACAGAATTCGAAATTGGAGGATTTCCAAGCTGTGAAGGGTCAATTTTTGAAGGTTGGAACTAAGAGAAACCCTTTCTAGGTTTTGGGCAAGGATCACACTCCTAATTTTGTAGAATTTTCTGGGCAGATCTAAGGGGTCAAATAGGGGTCCCAACTCAGCTAACAACTAGAGGAGCTAAGGGGAATTTGGGCCAAAATTTCTAGGTCAACATTTGGCCAATTCCTTCGTGGGTTTTTTTGGGTTCAGGCCAAGGAGCAAGGCGCTGAAATCTCATAATTTTCTGAGCACAGGAAGTAGATTCCAACCCTTCGAAGTCAGTAGACAGAGCAATTTTCTGGGGCAGCGCAGTTCAGTTTGGTGCAACAGTTGTAGCAGCCTTTAGTTCAACATTTTCTCACTTGGTTTTTGTCATGCTTGTCCATTGAGACAAGCCTAGGTGCACCATTCTATTTTACTATTGTATTTTCTCTTGAAGAAGTAATAAAATGGCTCAACAGTTCTCTATTTCCAGTGTTTCCATGGGTGCTTAATGTATATTTCGTTTTTTTGATTGCTGGATTGTTTGCATGCGTTGTATATCACTTACATTCTTGTTTAGGAACATTACAATGGTATCAGAGCCATAATCTTGGCTCAACTTGTGGGAAAGATTAGAATCAAACAACATGGCGGTCACCTGGGATGAGGTGGTGAGGATACAACAAATGATGATTGATGTGGGGGAAGAAGTTGATTCATTCCTCAGTTGTGAATTCGGACATGATTGCAACTGATGTGGAGTTATTGGGGGAAAACTAGAGGGCATACCAATCATTGGGTCATGGCATTAAGGTGTCCCTCTCTTTTTGGGAATTTTGTGAACTAAGGGGGATGCACAAACCAATGGAGATTCAGTGGGATTTTGCAGGGATGATGAGAAGTATTAAGAAAAAAGATGAAAGAGTGGTTGAAGGGGCCATGGTTGGCCAAGAGATAGTTGAGCAAACACCCATTGATGAGGCATCATCTATTGATGAGCTATTCGGGGTTGTGACCGAGTTCTCAGGTGATAACAATGCACCATAGGTTGGTGAGGTGTCAGAAGACAACTCCACTATTGTTGAGGAGCCGATAGGTATAGAGGCCTCCAGATTTATGATGGAGTTGCCAGACGATAGTTGCCTACAACTGATTAGTGAGCATATCGTGCATATTGGGTTGTCTATGGAGGAGCAGTCGAAGGCTCATGATGGAGGAGGATGTGTAGCCATCCCTTGGGCTAGCCATTGATGAGGGGCAACATAGAGGTCACGCGATGGGTTTTCAGCACAGTTCACTTCAGAGGCCCACTGGCAGGGTCTATAGTGTTATCAACCCACGCTTATGCGTTGGATTGAGAGAGGCCGAGTTGTCTAGACGTACCCAAAGGGCTGGACAGGTTAGCAGGACTGAGCTGAGCATGATACCACATCGGCTTGGAGGGCTTGTTCCTTCCACAGAGGGTTACACATTCGATCTCTCCTTTGGGATTGGATGGCGAGAGGTACTGAGCTGGTACTCGATGGAGTAGGTTAGGCAGTTGGATACATCCATGGCCACATGTCAGCAGAGGCCATGGATTACCAGAGGGATTCGAGGGCAGGACTATTTTTGGGATCCAGGTGGGATTTTCCATCACATCATAGAGCTGGTAGTAGTTACTAGATGGGTTTGACACTTGAGCGCACCCACATTTTCAGATCTCCATTAGAGCCCCATTCATCACTAGTGACAAGATGGTTTGACAGGCGAGCAGACATATTTCATGAGTTATCTTGGCATATTGATGGTGCGTGGAGTCACAGGGTGACTAGCTTCCACTGGCAGGAGGAGGTGGCACCGACAGGCTATTAGACAAGGCATTGTATGGAGAGAGTGCTCTCCTACTAGCATATGGGACGCAGGGACTATTGAGGATAAGCACAGTAGTGTCATTTCCGTTAGCATGTGGGGAGTCGGGCTGCTCAGGTCTTTCAGAGCTAATGAGAGGATGTAGCCCACATCATGGAGGGCGTACTAGCAGAGAGGTCAATATTTTGGCCCATGCAAGATACTATATGTTACAGGGTGGTACGACAATGGGCAGCGGTACACAAGACTACACAGAGTTATGCAATAGCATCCAGTGTTATGTAGAGGAATGCAGTCTGATGCATACAGACACAACGTTAGGCCATAACATCCAGTGGTGTGTGGGGCTATGGTGCGAGGAGTAGGGGCCTACAGAGGAGCATGGAGATATAGGGTGGTGTGTCATAGTATGTTGGACTGTGTTGTGGAGTGGGAGTGCCTCACATCGCATTGAGTACATGTGGGGAGTGACAGGTACAGTGACACATGCAGGGCCTATGCTAGTGCAGGATGGCATAGCCGTAGCCGAGGGTATCCAACGATATACAGGGGTAGGCCATGTTGTACAGTGGCATGTCTAGGAGTACTCGGATGATTGGTGGCATGCAAGGGTGTATAGTGCTGCACAACGAGGTCATGGAGTGTTTCCTCCAGGGAGACCCTTGGATGGAAACACCGAGCATACATTTGGGCGTAGTTCACCCAGGGTCGACGGGGACATAGATGAGTGATACTTGATGGTATCGCGGGTACTCACATGTCTGACCTTCTTCTACATCACTCACGGGCGTAGTCGATTTTGCTGTTGACTTTCTGCACTTTGGGCATGATCCACTAGGGACGAGGAGCTCACTTGAGATATTTGGGTGAGACTTAGCGCACTAGGGGGGAGGCTTTTCAGCAGTGGTGTTGGGTTGGTGCGTTAATTGACAACCACAGGTTGGGGGATGAGGTGATCTTCTGCAGGGGTGGCATATCGTTCATCACCGAGCCTACGTCTAGGGATCTAGTCCCGAGGGAGACATGTGTCACTCTTTTCTCAGGGCATGTCGGGACTGAGCATGAGCAGAGGATAACGGTTACGACTGAGGTAGTTTCCCAATATGTGTTTGGGCTCCAGACCTTATATTGGCACATTATCGAGAGGGCGGATGACAGACCTAGGGGAGATGGTTGGTAGGGACAAGAGGGATCCACATACCTTGAGTCAATTACGAGTATCAGATACCCATCTTTTGGTTGCAGCCAGGGGGTAGCTCTTTGGCACACGTGGCTTCCAACGATCATCGGTACTACACAATGGCAGGCATAGGGCAGATTAGCATGCATCATATTAGCCCACAATATATGGAGCCTATATAGTGATCACATGCAAGGACTAGAGATGAGGGTTAGAGGGATTCCATCGGTTGATAGGGCTATGCCGTAGTAGGTCTGGTTATGGGATGCAGGGATTCAGTTGATCGATAGATCACTCGTGATGAGCGAAGTTGTGGCAAAGAGTGATATAGTTTGCTCTTGGAATGACACATGGGGGTTCACAGAGGGCTTCATCATATGGGGAGGCAAACATTCTCTATTGCTGCACAGGTTCAGACTTAGATTTAGATGGGTAGGCCTGGGTGCCATGGAGATGCCCAAGCAGGATGTGTCTCGCCTCTTTCGGTATTCCACCATCGAGTTCCAAGAGAGGAGGATACTGACTGCGCACGATGGGGAGTATGACAAAGTCAGGGTAGCGCAACGTCAACATGGTGGCACCACTTTGGGACTAGAAGGGAACTGGGGCTTCACAACTCTTCACAACTCAAATAACCTTTAGGGATGCGCCGACTACTGTAGGGGGCGATCATACATATTTTCCATTGGGCTTTTGTGAGTCACTGATGGAGTAGGGGACTTATGGTACTTTCATCGGGCAGGATAGTGAGTGGAGCGAGGGGAGCTTCATGTTGGACAGGATTGCCTGGGATCCTGGTATTGAAGGATTCTTCCATATCAGGACAGTACAAAGGTCAGGCACGATCCAATGGTACATCTGGTACCCTGGCACATTTTGCAGTGACAGTGGGGAACAACAATTAGAGAGGTTGCTTGCTCAGGCATTGCTTGAGAACAAGCAATTTTTGGTGCACTGGAAGAGCTTGTTGGATGAGGATGCTACCTGGGAGGATGAGCACATTTTGGAGCACCCAGTTGTGAGGTTGCTTGAGGGCAAGCAACATTTGGGAGGGGAGGACTGTCATGTCCCTTTTCAAACACACGTAACAAGGGTGCTGCTACACAATTTTGCACAATTTTGGCTAAGGAAGAGAACCCATAATTTTCGACCTAGGGAGTTAGGAGGCAATTCGACTTTATTTGGTTGCTAGTGGAATGTGGGGGCCACCCACATGGGAGTTTGAATTGGCCCATTTGAATAGCTTGGAGGGATAGTCGAATAGGTGGATGGGGGGCCCACATGAGGCTAGGGAGGCCCAAGGAGTTATAAGGAGGGAGCAACTCTCATTTTGGATTCATTCTTACACCTTGCAATCAAAATTACTTGACTGTTCGCTCTGCTGTTTAGTTGAGTCATTCGGCTGTTTAGCCACGAATCTCTCAAGCGGGAGATTCAACCTCTACTTTGGGGGACCATCCATGCCTGCCCTAGAGAGGCAGTTCCATAAGTATTTCAGGAGTTCTGGGAGTGTGTGACAACACTACCATTCAACCACAATAGGGAGTGTGTATTTTTGGCTAGTTGGAGAATACGCAGGGGGAGTTTGGAGCTATCAATGATCAAGCATTTGCCGGGAGAGTTAGAGTATTGGGAGAGCAGCAAAGGACCATCCTTTCTTGTGAGTTTTGGAGCCAACAGAGCCAACATTCCAGCGGTTCGATTTACAGTTACTTGGGCCTGTGCAGAGAGCCATCACTAGGCTCACATGGGAGTTGGAGGAAGGAATTGTAGAGATGGAGCTAGACGGGAGAAGTAGATCATTTGGAGGGCCATTTGAAGAGGATTGCTAGAGTTGGGAGAGTAGAGATTGATAGGATCAGTCACAACAACCGAATTCAAAATTGGAGGAGGGCCAAGCTGTGAAGGGTCAATTTTTGAAGGTTGGAACCAAGGGAAACCCTTTCTGGGTTTTGGGCAAGGATCACAATCCTAATTTTATAGATTTTTTTGGGCAGATCTAAGGGGTCAAACAGGGGTTCCAACTCAGCTAGCAATTAGAGGAGCTAAGGGGAATTTGGGCCAAAATTTTGAGGTCAACATTTGGTCAATTTCTTCGTGGGTTTTTCTGGGTTTAGGCCAAGGAGCAAGGAGCTGAAATCTCATAATTTTCTGAGCAGGAGAAGTAGTGATTCCAACCCTTTGAAATCAGTAGACAGAGAAGTTTCCTGGGGCAGCGTAGTTCAGTTTGGTGCAACAGTTGTAGTAGCCTTCAGTTCAACATTTTCTCACATGGTTTTTGTCATGCTTGTCCATTGAGACAAGCCTAGGTGCAACATTCTATCTTACTATTGTATTTGCTCCTGAAGAAGGAATAAAATGGCTCAGCAGTTCTCTATTTCCAGTGTTTCCATGGGTGCTTAATGTATATTTCGTTTTTCTAATCACTAGATTGTTTGCATGCTTTGTATATCACTTACATTGCTGTTTAGGGACATTACACACCAACTAGCTAGTTGTTCTCATCTTTTGATGGGAGGAAGTGATTAAGGGTTTCTAAAGAGTACTTGAAAAGGTTGAGACACTCAATAGAAATGTTGATGGTTTGAAGGAGTGAAGCAACATCTGAGAACTAGTGTCATTTTTTTATAGAAAGGCCTATAAAGGCAATTCTCCTTGAAGAGTTAAGGGTATACATCTACTCTGATAGCAAGATTGCTTAGGGTGAGACTATTGTGAAGGGAGAAGACAACTGTGAAAATGTTCTCTAGGCACAATGATGGGTTTTAAACTCTACTTAGACAATGGCTCATGGGATAGTCCATTTGCAACGGATCATATGTTGGAATATGATAAATTGGGCTCTCTCATCACATGCCCAAATGATTGAACTTAGAATAGGCCCCCAAACATTGACACCATAAAGAATTGTGGATTTGATGACAAAGTCAAAGAGATATATCTTCATTAGGATGTCCTGAAAATATTGGTGTTCAAACATATAGTGTTATGGGTAATCTGGGGCTTGTGAATTCAATCCCCAAATAACTATATTTTGTAGTGATCTCTATCTTGCCCCCTCAAAAAAAGAATAAGAAGTTTAGAAGAGTATGCTTGGAGTTATTGAAGATCATGATTTTAGTCTTTCTAAGGTTTACTTCTATCTACTTAAGATCACAAGAAATAGTGTGGGCATTGAGTTGTCTTTGGAGGAGCACATCATTTGCAAACAAGAGTATTGTAATTAGGACATGGCAGAGAATGCAACCATTGTCCACATGGATATTCTCTTGGAGGTGCATTCCCAACTCATTCATGTAAATCCCAAACAATACCAATGATAAGTGGCAATCTTCTTGACACCAACAATGCTCCTATTGAAGTTAGAAAGTCCTTGTGTACGAAGCCATTCCATGCTTATCTTATAGAGCGCCTCATCAAATTGATGATGAGGGACTACGAGATACCATTGTCCCTTAATCTATGGAATAAGGATGCCGCCCTTGCAACTAGGTCAAAATCCTTTCAAAAGTATACAAAACAACACAACTTTTTGGAAGATTGCAACCTAGCTTCCAATAGTAATAGGTCGAAGTGCAAAAATTATGGTTAATAGTATATTAGTGATTCTTGAAACTTTGTTGTGGTAGAGCTCTATTTTTGTTTCTCATGGTATAATTTGACAATTATGTGTTCAAAAACCATGGCATAGAGTTCCTGCAAAGGTATGCCAAATTATCATCATCCTATAATTGTTTGATTTGAAGCCAATGCTCGGTTTAAAAATTGAGTGGAAGAGGTGTTGTAACCATGAAGGGGGAACCTAATCAATTATCTTACTGAAGAGTTGAACAATGTGGAATGCAAGAGAATCATTATTATGCTTGAGATACTTAGTTTGAGTGGCTTCCCCATTAGTTTCTCTGCTCATACTCACGTCTTAGATAACTAAGTCATGGAAGATAAAAGATTCAAGAAAGCAATGTAGTAGGAAGAGGTCGAGATAAAAGTGACAAAAATTTCATAGAATGAGGAGATAACCTAGGTGGTTAAAGAAGGTAGATAGATTGTTATACTTTCGGAATTCAGGCTTCTATGATTCATATTGGTTCAAGAAATTTATTAGGTAAAATCACATTAACAAATGATGGGTCGACATGTTTCGAACCACCCAATGTGGTTCATCATCAAGGTTAGGATGGAGAGTCTGGTATAAGCATGCAAAAAAATAGTGTAGAGATGTAGAGAAAGAATTCCAACGGTTGAATCATAACGGTAAAAAGATGAGTTGATAATTATTCCAAATTTCTATCAAAGGTTTTTTTGTTTTTAATTTGTTTTTTTTTTTAATTAATAACCATTTAAAACGCTATTCAATTACCAACAGTTATTATCAAAGAGAATTAGAGTCTCAAAAGAAAACCATATAAAAGAATACAAGAAATAAAATCAAAGAATAAAATATACACAAATACAAGAATAAAAATTAATAAAAAATAAGGAAAAGGAACCAAAAACTTAATTTATAAATAAGAAAAAAAATGTTAAATAAGAATAGTAAAAAAAAGTCAAAAATAACAAAACCACTTAGTAGGGAGGCTATCAAGATTGAGAGAAGGCCAAGCACTTTGAACAGAGACGATGACTGGAAGTTGTTGGATCCCTGCCCTTTCTCCTTAATTAATTTCTAATTTGATTGGCTTATTAATATTCCCCATACTATATAAGGAAAATATTTTTTTTCCAATTTTTTCCTGTTCTTATTTACTTTTTGTCTATATATATATATGCT
>APFE030672390.1:45179-87752 GCA_000404065.3 Pinus taeda
TTTTTTTAAATATTAATTTGGTAATTAATAGGTTTTTAAATGTTATAATAAAAAAACCTATAATAAAAAATTGGAATTATTATTAATTCATTTTTAACCATTATGATTCAACCATTGGAATTTTTTTCTCTAGATCTCTACACTATTTAATTGCATGCTTAGATCAAACTCTCCATCCCAATCCTAATGATGAACCACATTGGGGTGGTTTGAAACATGTCAACCCTTCATTTGTTAATGTGATTTTACTTAATTTTTTTCTTGAAACAATGTTATACTTGTGAAGGTTAGGGTCGGTTGTTTGAGTGCCTACAAAAAGAAGGCATGTGTGAAGGTGAACCAAGTTCTAAGTTAGCAAGAGTGGCATTGAAGGGCTAAGATGTAATTGCAACAACATAGAATATGGAGAAGATTTGGTGATGCATATAGGAATGGTCATTCTAGTGAAGCAACAAGTGCTAAAAAAAATGGATGGTTGTGAAAGTAATCTTTTGAACCAAATGCAAATATCGAGTTAAATGTTACAAAATTATCATTGTTATGGTAGTATGAAAAAAATGGTTGTTGTAGAGATGGTAGAGAAATTAAAGCTAGCTTGACAAAAGCAACCATAAACATTTAGGTTGTCTTGGTTACAATTCGGATACGAGGTAATGGTAACAAACATATACAAGTTGTCATTTATTATTGGTGATGAAATTTTGTGTGATGTCATTCCAATTTATGCATGACGGAAAGAACACCTACAGATGTACGCTGCATGACGGAAAAAACACCTACACCATCATTTAGGATGGGTAGAGATTTCAACATGTCAATGAAATAAGTAGAGTCTAGTAAAGTGTTATTGTTATTGTTGTGAACAAAGTTCTCAAGCACAATGAAAAAAATGAAGGAATATTATGCACTTGTGCCAATAAAAGTTGTCGAGTTTGATGAGATAGGAAAGTGTGCCAAGGAAACAGAGATCCCTATAAGAGTGAAGAATTTTTTAGGGTAAAGTGACAATGCAAGATGATTTTCCAGATGAATTATGGTCGAAGAGGACTGCACATGAGGTTGACTTGATGTTGGGTGATATATCGCTGAATCAAGTAGTCCATAGATTAAGTTTACTGGAATGTGCAACATTGAATTGAGAGGTAGGAGAGTTATTGTCAAAGGGCTTGGTTAATGAGTGCATGAGCTTGTGTGCACGTTTGATAACGCCAAAAAATGATGAATGGTGGAGGATGTGTACAAACTCTATAGTGGTGAATAAAACTCAATTAGGTATGGGTTCTATAACCACCCAAATCCTTACTATTAGTGATAAAAGTCCTAAAGAACAAATAAGGCTCTAGGGGTTCTAAAGAAGGGCTACCCAGTGTCAACTTAGTAGCCCCTTCACATGCTTTTGGCTATCTTTTCTCCAGCACAAAGGGGGAATCCTAAAGATAATTAAGTCTGATAGATGATAATGACTTTGGAAGAGTTTCTTAGACTTGCGGTAAATCTGATTGATGATAGTTTCAAAAGTAAATTTCAGATTTAATAAAACAAAAGATGAAAGATTACTTTAATAATTTTAGGGTGGTTGAGAGGGAAACTACTGCATAGAATGATTTTCACATATGGGAAACTACTTCCTACAAAAAATTAATATTTCTTTTGTATATTTAATATTTTTTCCAAATGTTCAAGAAAACATAAAATATCCAAACAAGAAGGGCAAGGGAAAGACTGCTACAACAACAACTCCTTAGATGGAGGAGATGGCTTGGGAAGTTTGAGAGAAACTTCGCCCTAGTATCTTGCCTTTCTCGAACTATCACAAGAGGTGTCTCATTCGTGGACAACGAAGCATCTCGTCATATGATGGGATCTTAAGACTTCTTCACCAACATGACCAAGGGGCCTAAAGATGTACATGTGGAGCTTGGTGTTAAAGCCAAGTATGCAATAGAAGGCACTGGGAGTGTTGAGTTCTAGATGGACTCAAGTGCCATCATGGCGGTGAACAAAGTGTTATATGTACCGGGTTTGGAGAAGAATCTCCTTTCAGTTTCAGCCATAGAAGACAAAGGATTGGAGGTTCAGCTTTATGAGAGGTAAAGTGGCTACTGGGCTGAAAGGGATTGATTTTAGCAAGAAGCGAGTGATTGGTAGAAGGGAGAGAGATCTCTATTTGTTGAGAGGAAAGTCGATGAAGGCTGTCATCCATGAGAGTGAAAGCCAGAACAAGATTTGACATAGGAGGATGGGGCACCTACATTACAGAGCTCTTCCTACGGTGTAGAGGATGGTTACTGGGTTTCCAAAGATAAGGGTGGAGCAGGATGGAGTGTGTAAAGGGTGTGCACTTGGCAAGCAAGGGAAGGTTGCGTATCCTCATAACGAGACCAGGTCTAAGGGAGTGCTAGAATTGGTGCACTCCGATATTTGTGGTCCTATGCCTGTGCGATCAATCACAGGGTCCTTATACTTTGTGACATTTATAAAATGATTATTCTAGGAAAACTTGGATCTACTTCCTAAAGACCAAGGATGAGGTCTTCGATCGATTTCAAGAGTTCAAAGCTCTTGTGGAGAACTAGACGGGGAAGAAGATTAATGTGCTGAGATTAGATAATGGGTGTGAGTATACCTCCAATGAATTCCAGGATTTTTGCAGGGAAGTAGGGATTAAAAAGGAGCTTACAGTACCTTACAACTCTCACAAAAATGGGGTTGCCAAGAGGAAAAATAGGACCGTCATGGAGACAATGAGGGCAACATTCTATGATCAGGAGTTGCCTATGTTTTTGTGGGCGGAGGCCTACAACACACTTGTGTACGTGCATAATAGGAGTCTTTGCAGGGTTTTGGAGGATGTGATTCTTGAGGTTTGCTTATAGGAGTGAAATTGAACGTGAGCCATTTGTGCATATTTGGTAGTCCAGTTTATGCCCATGTTCATACAGAGAAAAGGACTAAATTAGAGCCCTTGTCTGAGAGGGGCGTATTTGTGGGTTACAGTGAGGTTTCAAAGGCCTACTGAATCTACATTCCAGGACAGAGGAAGGTGATCCTGAGTCGGGATGTCAGATTTGATGAGGGCAGGACGCTTAGGAGATCTCATGAGAAGGAGCCAACAGTGGTAGAGGACGAGAGCGAGAGGCTCCTAAGGCTAAGCAAGGACCAGTAACAGGGACAATCAATAAATTTGGAGGAGTTAGATATTCCTTCAAGCTCTATTAGGAGGAGGCTGAGATGGGTCGAGCAAACCTTGAGAGATGCTAAGGAACATGTGGAGGCTCCTAGTAGCACTTTTAGGCAGATGAGGCCATCGATCATATTTTCCAATTTTTTGGCACTGTCGAGCAGTGTCGGCGAATTTGAGCCTTCCACTTTTGAGGAGGCTATAGATGAGTAGGCCTGGAGGGATGCCATGATAGAGAAGTACAACTCCAACATGAGCAATGCATTGAAAAGTGTAACTAGGTTCAGTCTTCATAATGACACGTGTAATTGTGATTTTATGTAATTGATGTAAAGAAGAAAATAAAATTATTTTTGTAATGCTTGAGTCATGGGTTTCATGCTCAAGGAATTTTATTTTAGTTAAAGCTCACATTTTGAGTTATTAGGTTTGGTCATTAAGTCATAAAGTCTAGTGGGTCTATTTCAAGGATTGAAGACCCATTTGGGCATATTACATATGTATTTGAGTCTAGAAGATCCTCCAAGACCAAGTTAAAGCACCTCCAACAAGTCGGTCTTCATCAAAGCAATCAACCATCAAGTCGACCTAGAAGCGATTGCAAGTCAACCTCAAGTAATGGTCAAGAAGCTTATATAAGGATGCACTCAGCCTCTCTCATGGACACACTTTACTCTCATCATTCGAGCTCAAGGAAGAAGGAAAAGGTGTGAGATAAAGAAGGACGAAAGAAGACAAAAAGATCAAAGTTTTTCGATTAGTCTTTGGATTACTTCTCTCCACACGTGCAAAGAGAATTTAGGGTTTCGATTTGCTGCGAAAAGGACAAATTATAGTCACACCAAAAGTATCAAAGTTTGGGGTCAAGAAGGTCTACTTTGAAGGCTGAGTTCACTAAGAAAGCAAGGGAGGCATAACAAAGGCATAGAAGGATAAATCTCTCCATGATCTCCTCTTGGATGTGACCTAGGGTTTCTGAATGGAAGGCCGAAAAATTGTAGAAATTGCAGGTGAGCCGAATTGCAGTAAGGAAGGACGAAATTGCAGTAAGAGGGTTGCTGAGGTCGAAATTGAAGTCTAGGAAGACGCTGCCCTAACTTGAGAATAAAGGTGACTTGGTCTTAGAGGAATCTTTGTCAAGGGTATTGGTCTTGGTATTCATCAATTGAAGTCTCTATAAGAAGAAGAATTTGTTTAGGTTTTCCTCTCAAGTTGGAGAGGTTTTGGCACTGGCTGATCGCTTACATTTTGTGTCTTTGGTCTCTTTATTGTTTATGCATTGGTAGCTATTTGATGAAGAACACTATAATAATCTAAGTAAAGAAAAGATCATAATCTAAAGATGTAAAAAGCATTCAAAAGCAATTATCATTATAAGAGAAATCTCATAATTTCTATGCCCTAGATTTCTCAACACAATGATGTATGGGATATAGTGCTGAGATCAGAGGGAAAGTCTGTGGTGATTGATCACTTCTCGGTGGATCTATAAGATCAAACATGCAACTGCGGTAGTACCGAGAAGTATAAAACGAGGTTCGTGGCGAGAGAGTTCTCTTAGGAGTGGATTAAGAAGAGACATTCACAACTGTCGCCAGGTATGCATCCATTAGAGTAGTTTTGTCCATTGCTTCAGAGATTGGGTGGAGGATGGATGTGAACACTGCGTTCCTCAATGGGGTGATTGAGGAGGAGGTGTATATTGAGCAACCTTAGGGTTTTGAGGTGTATGGGAGAGATTCCCATATATGTCGGTTGAAGAAAACCCTTTATGGGCTAAAGCAGGCTTCGCATGGTATGCCAGGGTCGATGGATATGTTCTTGGTTTGGGCTTTACCAAGAGTGAGTCGGATCCCAACTTTCACGTTGTGCTTGTTGAGGGTGAACTGTTGATCTTGGTATTGTATGTGGACAATCTATTTTTGACAGGATTGGAGAAGCTCATAGAGATGTGGAAGGAGGATCTTGCTTCAGAGTTCGACATGAAGAACATCAACTTAATGCACTACTTTTTGGGATTGGAGGTGTGGCAACAATCAAGAGAAATTTTCCTTGGGTAGGGCAAGTATGCAGTTGAGATCTTGAGGAGGTTTAGGATGGAGAATTGCAGGCCTATGTCTACACTAATGATCACTAACCTGAAGAAGTTGAGTGCTTCTGAAGGTGAATTAGTGGATCCCACATTGTATAGGAAACTGATAGGTTCCTTGTTGTATCTGGCCAACACTAGGTTGAATATATGTTTTGATGTGAAGACACTTAGCCAGTTGATGGTGGACCCGAGAAAGGTTCATCGGGTCGTAGCAAAGCATGTGTTGAGATACCTACGTGGCACAATAGACTTTGGATAGAGATATGTCAGAGCTGGTGGAGTGGAGATGCAGGGGTACACAAATTCTGATTGCGCAGGAAGGGTAGTGGAATGTTGCTTTAGCTTGGGATCAACCATGATCTCATGGTTCAATAGGAAGCAATAGTTAGGGGCACTTAGTTCAACAGAGGCAAAGTATATGGCGACAAATATGGCGAGTTGTGAGGTAGTGTTGCTTCGCATGAGGCTTGCAGAAGTATTTGATCTACAGATGGGACCAATGATGATTCACTGTGATAATCAGAGATGCATTAAGCTCTCTCAGAATCCCATGTTTCGTGATCGGTCCAAGCACATGGAGATCAGATATCACTTTTTCAGTGACAGGGTCTAGAGAGGTGCTGTGAGATTGTAATACATTTCTACAAAGGAGTAGGTGGTAGATGTTCTCGTTAAGCTTCTTCTAGTGAAAGGGAAGTTTGTGAAGTACCAAGATAAGTTGGGGGTGGTGGAGAATCCCTTCCTTGCTAGGAGGGAGTGTTGAAGCTAGTGGTAGCTTTGGAAGGTCTTCTACACAGGCTTGGTGTCTTAGCACATGGAAGATGATGTATTGCCTCTTCTAGGTACTTGAATAGTGAAGTGGTTTATATCTTCTTTCTTAAGTCTAACTTAGGAAAAGTACAATAATTAAAGTAAATTAATTATTGTGGACTATTAAGTCATTTTCTAAGGATAAACAATTTAATTATTCAAGTGACTTAGAAATAATCTCAACCATTGATCTCCAACATCATTCTAGCAAGGAGATTAAGATTAGGGATTTGGGCTTAAGAAGATTGTAAAGAAAGCCTAGCGAAGGGGTGAAGACACATAGAACTCAAGTTAGTGAGTCATCATAGAGAACGATTTACTCTAGTGCGAGTGGCTCAGTGGATTGGAGTGTAGGTAAGGAGAGTGCAAGTGGATTGAGGGCGAATCCAGGAGGTTGAGTGGAGGAGATTGTAGGGTCGAGTTGCTTGAGGGAGATCAATTTGATTTGGAGGAAGCCGAATTGCTATAGGGCCGAGTTTTCCTTAGTTCACAGTAATGGCACACAAAGAGGGCGCATGTTGATTTTGCTAGCTAAGTATTTCGGCTGATTTCTTTCGGAGGTTGATTTCCTAGAGGCTGAATTCATTATGTGGAAGTTGAGTTATAGGTTTTGGGATTTTATATTTTTCCTTGTATCTCTGTGGGTCGAAAACCCTAGATTTTCTAGATAATTAAATGACGAAGAATTGTTGTGGGTGATTTTATTTTGCAACGTGTGATTGATCTCTCTAGTTTATTTCCACAACATATATTTAATTCTAGAAGTTAAAAATACTAGTGATTTTATTTTTCGGTGAATCAATAATTATTTGGGTAAATAAATAAAGTGTTGTGAGAAAATAAATCTGGTTGGTATTCAAAATTTAACGATATATACACCATTTGGACACAACTCCTATAACTTATAGGAGTATGTCCTAACCATTTAAGATAATGTCACCTTTTCACTTCTATTATTAAAATTATTTGACATAATGTTTTCGGATAACATGAGCAAGTGATGATTGTTCTATATGAGAAATTAAATGGGTAGAAATGTCTCATCACGTTGTGAAAGTCACCTTTTGGCTAAGAAGCCACAAGTGGGGGGTTGTATTTTGCCAAAGTTTCCCAAGACTTGCAATTGATCGTAACCATTTTTCGGAAGCATCAATGCAAACATGAGCACAAGCAGGAGCGTGTTATCAGAGATACTTGAAGCTTATTGAGGGCAATAACATTCCATTTTTAAGCTTTAACGACCCAACAAGCCATCATTAATATCTTTATTAATTTCTCTTAGCCTAAGTTGCTCTTGTTAGCTTTTGGGGTTACTCCAAAAATGTTTTCACCTTGCTAGGAGAGCGCCATGTCTCTTAGCCCCTTGATGATGTGTAATTGTTGGATGACTTAGTTCAGGTGGATGCTTGATCTTTGGTTCGAGTGTTCATACTTCATATCACACCTTTGCCTAGGATGTTGATACCCTAGTCGACTTGTTGACTAATCAAGTGGGTGCACATAGTGGGGGAGTTGATTGCTTGACTATGATAGGTATCTACATAGGAGGAGCTCTTGGCACTTGGAGTAGGGTACTTAAACCTTTGAGTTTGGGGCCATGTGATATCAGGTATGTGGTGTATCCATGATGACATGTTCATGTGGAAGTGGCTTGCTCTTGATTTGCTAGACCTTGATTGGATCTGTATGCAGCTTTCTTCTTTGGCGCATTGGAGATCTTTATACAACTTGGGACATTCTTCATATTGGTCACATGTAGATTAGTTGCTTGCTTGAGTGGACACCCTATTTTGGACAAATGTTTGGCATTTTGGAAAAGGGAATTGAGCCCTAAATGGCATTGGGTTGCTTGGATGCTTGCATAGAGGTTTGGACTTGACTTGGGGCTGCTTGGATTATGACGGTGATAGTGTGGGCGAAGTGGACGTGGAGGAGCACATGGCTTAGGTGGAGCAATAGAGTTTGTTTGGACTTGTAGTAGAGGAGTGGACATGTTGTATGTAGCGATATCTCCTTGGAATGTTGATTGTGTATTGCATCGCCTTGGACTTAACATGCATACCGTTGGAGTGTAGCACTTCATACATGTGGAGCTAATTGTTCATGATAGGTTTTCTTTCAGGGGTTTAGGTCTACTTGTGTTTTGTTAATCTCCCCTATCTCTCATATATATAGAGGAAGGAGAGAATCTTTTATATCATTTACTATTGATCATCTTGTGCTTAGAAATGGAGCACTAGGGTTTGATGAGGAAACCTTAGGAAGTATGTGGTGAGAAGAGTGTTTTGATCTCTCTCTTAGGATTTTCTCTTTGTATATTATCTTTCTTGTCTTGGAGGCACTAGGGCTTCTTGGAGCACTTGGAGCATCTTGGATACTAGGGGTAGGGTTATATTGCTTGGAGACTTGGAGATTAGGGTTTTGCGACTGAACCCTAGGTGGTTCTTGTTGAAGAGGAGAGAGAGGGGACATATTTCTTGGAGTCGAGTCTTGCTAGCTGAATACTAGTTTGTGGAGGATCTTTGGTGGAGTTAGGGTTTTTCATGCTTTTATTTGGCTAAGGTTTTGGAGAGCTAGATATTGTACTAGCCTTAGTATGATGCTATGGTATGTACATGTATTCCATATTTATGCATATATATGAAGTTTCAAGCTATCCAAAATTGTCTCAACTATAGATTTGATATTTAGCATTAATTATTTTCTTGGTTTAGTAATTTCTGGCATTAGTTTGTCATGCTGATTGGAGATAAGTGAAGGTTGTAACTATTGAGTGATTTAACATTACTACAGAAAATGATAGGGAAGATTTGCATTAATTGCAAAGATTCCAGATTTGATTTTATGCTTGGAAAGTGTGCCCCAAGGGATGAAACATGTTGGCATATGTTTGATATCCATACTCTTGAATTGTCTGGTGGATTGGTGTTGAAGTGAATTGAAATATTGCCTTCTGGTTGCTATTGTAATTTATATTTCAAATCAGTCATAAGGCTAAATATTCATAGGTTTTGGATTTTTGGGAAACCTTTGGTGCAAGGTGAAATTTTAGAATTGCATCAAAAGTCAGAATTCCAAAATTTTACATGGGGTTAGAGCTTTTGTGGCTGAAATCACTCTTTTGGTAAAAGAGGAAGTTGGAATTTTAGTTGTTGGACATGGAAGTGAAGCCCCTGTGTGCTTGAGATGAACACTTTGCACTTGTGGAGGCTTTGATGAGTTGAAGCCCTAGTTTCTTTTGTGATGAGAGATGATGGATTTAGTACATTGATGGTTGTTATGGATATATTTTCAGTGATTGTGATGCTTCGGACCTTATGATACGTGGTTGATTTGTTCCAAGTGTTGCCAATATGTTTTTACTTGTGATAGGTGATAGATCTATGTGATTATTGGCCTGTATAGTTTTACTTTTGGTAGGTGAGATGCCTTGGAGGACTCCTGATAGGTGACTAATTTGTTCTAGGGAGTGATAATATATTTTCACATGTGAGGTGGTACCATGGTGGATCTACTTGATTGATAGCGGATATCGATTTATTTTCAGTGGGTGAAATGCCTTGGAGGACTTGTGATAGGTGGCTGATTTGTTTTAGTGTGCTTTACTTCATTTATGAATGGTATGGATATTAGTCGGTGAGATGCCCAAAAAGGCCTACAAAAGGTGGCTGATTTGTTTCAATAAATGCCAATGTGTCTTCCCCTGTGATAGGTGGAGGATCCTCTTCTTTGATGGGTGGTATGTGGTCTATATTTCATGGGGTGTGGTACCTAGGAGGACCGGCGATAGGTTGCTAATTAGTTGCAATGTATACTAATGTTTGGAGTGGGTTGATGCAGGTGATAGGTATGATTGACCATTTGATTGTTTGTTGATTTTTGGAGCTTGGGATGAGCTGATTCATTCTATGATAGATTCATGATTATTGGCTAATCTATTTTGGTTGAGTTGTAATGATGACCTTGCTTAGCTTCAATGCTTATTGTATATGGAGGGAGGTTCCAACGTTATTCCTTATAGATAACATTGGTTTTACACTTTGTACTTTTGTGGAGAGATTGATTTTCTTAGATTAAGGGAATTAGTGATTGATTTTGAGCTTGTAGTTGTTGGGAGTAGTGATAAGTATTAGGCGCAGGGTTGTTGGATTCTTTCAAACAAAGGGAGTTGACCATGATGAGGTTGTTGTTTTAGTTGCTAAGCAATTCAAATCGGTTTGTAATGGTTTGATACCAAATCGGTACAATCTAGTCTACCTGTCCAATTTGTTGACTGAGTGTAATTGGTGTCCTTTTTGCTCGATGAGTTTGACTAGATCCAAGTCAGATTGGGTGTTATGAATATAATTTATAGAAAAATAATAAAAAATAATGTAAACAATAATAATCATAATTAAGGATTAATTAGCTAGTGATTAGTTAATGAAAAGGCTTAATCAATTGAAGTGAAGACATACTCAGAAGTTGCAGTCCAAACAACAAAAAATTCAAGTGAAGATCTCGCAAATAATCAAGCAATTTCTGAACCTGAAAGAAATCAGATACCCCCAATAAAACAAGAAATCACCACAAACAAATTAGGGTGAGATAAAATCGCAAGAACTCTGTATCGACATCCAAATCACAAGAGCAGACAACTAAGTCAGTTTACATATTTTAACCATTCAGAATGAAAGCAACAACTTTATGCTCCAAGGAATATCGAAGTTTGCAGAATCTAGTCCTATGATAACAATCCATTAGAAAATTCCAGTAATCGGAAGATTCCACAGAAGATTAATCTAGGATGGTTAGATTCATTCTCAGTTCGACAAGTTTGTTTATCATTCAGAGGATCATATCGTCTTGTATCTACGAAGATGAAAATTCTGACACGAGAAAAGAGATTAAGCCCTTTCATCAGTAAGATTTTTGAGGACAAAGCTTTTTGGAGAGGAAGACAATGTTATGAATATAATTTGTAGAAAAATAATAAAAAATAATGTAAACAATAATAATCATAATTTTCACTAAGGATTAATTAGCTAGTGATTAGTTAATGAAAAGGCATGTCTCTAAAGATATGGCCATTTGTGAAAGGGTACTTGGCTAGGTATATATGCAAGATCCTTAGTCGTAATCAAATCATCACATCAATTCTTTTATACAATATTCAATATACAATTACTTTTCATACAATGGATGTCTTTGTCTTCGAAGTATTATGAAGATTATTGTTGTGTATACGAGTTTTGTTCGTTACATTGGGTCAAGTTTTAAAACATTGGAGGAGTGCACTAAACCCTTGGTGTCTGGGACAATGTGATGTGAGGTGTGTGGTGTATGTGTGATGGACATGCACATGCAGAGGTGGCTTGCTCTTCATTTGCTAGACTTTGATTGGATGTGTATGCGACTTTCTTCTTTGGAGCATTGGGAGATCTTCAAACAACGTAGATGATTCTTCATGTTCGCCACGTGTAGATTGGTTGTTTGGTCGACAAGACACCCTACATTATAGGAGTGTTTGTCATTTCAGAGTAGGGCATTATGTCCTAGATGGCATTGGGTTGTTTGACTGTTTACACATAGGCTTGGAATTGACTTGGGGACACTTGGTTTGTGACAGTGGTCATGTAGGAATGGATCCAGAGGAGCACATGGCTTAGGAGTGGAGCCCATGTGGGCTTGTGGTGGAGTGGACTGTCTTGTGTTGTGACATCACCTTGGAGTGTAGTGCTTGTGTTGGTCTACATGTTAGTATTAGTTTGTTTGTTTGTAAGGTTTTAGACCCACTTGTGTGTTGTTACCTTCCCTTACCTCTCATATATATAAAGGAGAGAGTCGTCTCTATCACTTATTATTTTTTGTTTTATGTTTAGAGATGGAGTGCTATGTTTTCATTAGGAAACCCTCATAAGGATGTTGTGAGAAAAGTGTTTTGATTTCTCTTAGGATTAACATTTTGTACATTGTCTCTGTTGTCTTCGAGGCACTAAGGTCTTTCAGAACATCTTGAATACTAGGGTTTTGTAGAGTCACATGTTTGTGTTGAAGCACATGTTCTAGAAGGAAAATAATGTCATGGATGTGTTAAGCAAGAGAATGTTGGTGTTTGTGACAATGAAGAATGATACAATTGATGTCAAGTAGATGAAGGACTTGTATGAGCATGATAGAGATTTTCAACAAGTTGTAAAGATGTGCATGAACTCAATGATGCAAGACAAAGGTCCATAATTGTATTGTTTCATCTAGGATAGATATTTGTTCAAGGGGAAACAAATATGCATATTAGAGATTTTGATGTGTGAGAATCTGATAAGATATTTGCATAACAATGGTTTAGGATATTTTGGGTGAAAAAAGAGAGTTGGCTTTGAGGAGAGATTATTGGTTGAGTATGAAGAAAGAAGCCCACAAGTTTGACGTTGGGTGCTGGATTTGTTAGATGTAGAAGGGTGTTATTTAGAATATAGGATTATACCAAAGCAAAGTCACATGGTTTGGGTTTGACAAGGATGAAATTTGATTTAAGTTGAAATTATCAATGAGATAATACTTTATCACATATATATTTTATATACAATATACATAATACTTTATCACCTATATATTCTATATATGATATATAACGTGTATTTAATACATAATATGTATCTCCTATAAATTTTTCTTTTTACCTATTGGCTATCCTAGGATCCATACCATCTAAACGATCCCAATTAAAAAGTTCAGGCATGGTTGTTGTTGGGAGGGAAAGGAATACTTGACACATGCCATGGTTGCATAGTGATGACTCACAAATCGATCACAATTGCCCATTGTCGTCAAAATGGAAAGGAATATATTGAATGCACAAGCTAGAGTTAACAGAGATTCGAGAGAGAGAATATGGTGGCGTTGTTTTGTGAGTGGTCACACATGAATTTCATGGTATAACTTCAACAAATTTGAATATTTGATTGAAGTTCTGTGAATTTTGAACTTGAAGGTTAAGGTTTGGTGAACCTTGACTTAGTACCAAAGATGCCTTGGGAGAATATATTGATGGGCTTCATTCTTGGATTGTTGAGAACAAAACATGGATTTGATGCAGTGTTTGATGTGGTTAATATGTTCACCAAGATGATGCACTTTATGCCTTATATGAAGACAAATGATGCAACATATTGTGTAGAGCATTTCATCACGGAGGTGGTGCAATTGCATAGATTGTTGAAGATGATCGTGTTAGACAAAGATATTAGATTTTTAAGTTACTTTTGAAACACAATGTGGCAAAAGATTGTGATGAAATGACAATACAATTTAGCATATCACCCCAAACAAATGGATAGAGAGAAGTGCTTAGTTGTACTTGTGGAAATCTACTAGGATGCTTAGCTTGAGACAAACCAAAATAGTGTGATCATGTTTTAACACACATTGTCTTTGTGTATAACCACTTTGTGAATTGGTTAACATGATTTTCTCCTTTCATGTTTGTGTATGGAGTTGAGAGGAATGGCAGATTCAGTTGATTTGCGAATCAACATGTAGAGGAACAATGATGTGCAGGACTACATGAATGCATGTAGAAGGTTTTTGTAAAGTCCTTCGTAGTTGAAGACTTGGTCATGGTATATCTTAAGAAACCATGTTATCCCAGGGGTGATCATAACTTGTTGCAGGTGAAGAAAATTGCACTGTGTAGGCTTGAGTAGAAGTTTGTCAACAATACATACGAAGTGAAGTTTCTAGAGGAGTTCCATATATTGTGTATTTCAAGGTGACACAGTTATAGCCGAGGACCATGATGTTGAAAATAGGTGCATGGAGGCAAAGTTGGCATCCATGGAAGAAGTTAGATGAAATAGATAATATTTTGGATGAGAAGGTGATGAAGACATAGAGTGTGAAATGAAACAATATTTGGCTTATTGGAGACATAAGTTAGATGCATGCAACACTTGGTTATTTGAAGCGGAGTATCAAATGTTTCTCAAAGAAAAAGCAATTATAGAAGCAGCGCTGCAGGGTGCTCTTTGTTTTAGTTGCAAGGGGTAGTTGAAGCAAGAACATCTGTGATTTGCAATTGTTAAGTATGGGTGTGTGCCAAACTAGTGTAATAGAGGCAATTTAAGGGAAGAGTGTGACATAGATGCATGTTTCAGAAATTGAAGCATGGGTGTGTAGACAAAAGTGTAGAGTATTGTTCATTCATGGTAATGTCAAGTGTGCGACAAGAACATGAAAAGAGCACATAGGATGTTGAGGTCATCAAGGGTGTAGAGGAATGGAAAAGGATTAAAAGTGTGATAGGGAATGTGCATGATGTGTGCATGCAACTAGGAGTGCACTAAAGAGGAAAAAGTGTTGTGGTGGAAGTTGAAGAGATAGAAATGGATTTGATGAGTTTTAAAGGAAGATGAAGAGCCACATGGCAATGAGGAGTTGTAGGGAGAAGATGAAGAGATGGAAGAAGCTTGATAGTGGATCGATAAAATAAATAATATTGTTATTGTCATTTTGAGTCGGGTAGCTAACGAGTCTATAACCAATCTCAAGAGATTGTACTGTCCCCAATGAATTAATTGCCCACGGGAGGACGAAATAACCCTATCCAACCCCCTAGGTTATAGCCTTGATAAAGTGGGAAAACCCAAATTATCCAATGTTTGGGGTAACTTTGGGTAGATTTTGGGTTGGCTGGGGCAAAAAGCCCAAATTTGGGGATTACACTTGCAGCCCCTCTCATTAGATGAAACCCTTGGAGAAATCTATAAATAAAGGAGAGTTGGAGTCATTTATCATCATTGAATTGGAATTGAATTGTCTATGTTTTCTTGAGCTTGAGGCTCTGAGGGTTTTCAGACCCCTTTTTTCTTCTTTGACTAGTTTCGGTGGACGTGATCCCACCCTACCTAGTCATCCACTTTTCTTGTTCTGGCACAACAACTCATTTGAAGCAGCCTGGCTCTGGTCTGAAGCAATTCTTTTGGTTACTAATTGGCTACAATCTCTGTTCAAGGAGCTGCAACTGTTTGGGTTGTTTAAGGTTTTTTCCCACGAGGCTGAAGACAGAGGGCCACTGTAAAATTCCGCTTTGACAAACTTCTGAATTTCTTTAGAAATTTTATGAGATTTTTAGTAGAGTTTCAGGGAGATATTTCTTCAAACAGTTCGGTTACACTTTGCTATCGGTGATGTTTTCATAAGTTGGCCTCACTGTACATTGTTTTTAATTCCTCCACATGTATCAACAGTCTCCAGACAATTGTATATTTGGCAATAGTTAACTTCAGAAATTTAATGCAATGGATAATAGACAGCAGCCTTTACAAATAGACAGTTTCATTCAAACTTGAATAGACAGAGAGCAGATTGGAAGATGGAACCTGATATTTAGTTGATTGTCAACACCAGAGAGTACATGAGCAATTATTTAGCTTACCAGGATGATGCTCTAGCACTTGCTGTGATACACGCTGCCCAGAATTTTGTTTCAGCACCCAACCTTCTGAATATGACTCTAAAGGTGATACGCAGGCACTCTAGTGAAGCTACAACAAGAAGGAATGAGGGAGAAATAGCTGTTGACCTCCTCAATGTGACTTCCAGAACTCAGAATAAAACCTTGGGAGAACAGTCTCACGCTCAACACCAAAAATACGACCAGCCTGTGGCTATTTGAAGCACCTCACCATCCACACGTTCAGTCTTTAAATGAAAATGCTGCCCAGGAAGAAATACGACCAAACTTTCCTCCAACAAGAATGTCAACTCGTTCCTTTTAGAGAAATAAGGTCCAACAGTTAGAAAGTGTCAACCCCCCAAGGAAAATTAAGCCAACTCCCTTTTTTTGACCTTCAGGAAGGCTCGACCCAGCTCAATAATTTTCAATGGGAAGCGTGCTGCCTTGATGCGCTCAACCTGGGTCAGGCTATGTTTTACGCTATGTCTCTTTGGAGAAATATTTGGTCTGGCCCCACCATAAAAGTCTGCAGTCATCTCAATAATTCGTGGGTCCCATGAAACTGCATTATTTACTGATATTAATTTGTCTTTGACACTTCATTCTCCGTGAAGCCTTCAGCCTATCATAGGAAATAGGAAAATGCAGTATAAGGATATAAAACAATTGATAAGCTTGAGTACCTCAATATTTCTCAGAAAATTCGTTCTCCATTGAAGCTCTACGGTGAAATCTGAGTGATTTCACTCTCAGGATAGGGGGTTTCGTTGCAACACCGAAGTCTGCTATGGCAGCTAGGGTTCCAAAGCCCTCATCGTCCTCTTCCAACTCTCTCCAAGAGCTCTTTCTTCAAACTCACACAATGTACGAACGAATTAAAGTCTCTTCAATTCCTTTCTTTAATGAGTTTAGGATTGTCTTTTCATCTTTTCCCTTTTGTCTTTTCATCTTCATCTTCCCTTTTCTCTCTTTATTAATTTTTTCTTTTCATTTTATTAAATTCACTTTTATAAAGTCACATTATGATACTCCACTTTATAAAGTTAAAGTGACATCCAACCTGCCTAGGAAATATCATCCTTTCTCCTTCTTTAATAAAGTCTCCTTAGGCAAATTTAAGTTCCCTTGTTAATTATTTCCAAAATTGCAAAACTCCCAAAAATTTGGGAACATTACAGATACAGGAACGAACTTGTGCTGAACAGTCCTTGTGACAGGAGATTCGTTGAGGGAGCCTGGAAGTCTTTTGGTAACAACACCATATTCAATTGGTGGAAATAAGGACCCCCACCAGAGGCGTTCTACATGGCAGTGGATACCGCATTCCAAATTCTGTGAACTCACATCACAAATTTGGATAAGGCTAGTCTAAGCCCTAATCACTAATCTGTTACCAGGGAAACGCCAAGCAAGTGGATAGATAACAGATAAGCTGTAGTTAAATAAAGAGAAGTTAGTTAGTCTAGTGAAATGTAGTATTGAACAGTACTAGCTACTGTTAAGAGTGTTGGACTGTTATTTACAGGTGAACTATTGGTTGAATAAGTTTATGTATATTGGGCAGGCAACCCTAATTGATTGCGGTTTATTGAGGACAAGGTTACTTGGCAGCGGGAGCGAAAACGGGGAGCGGGAGTGACATTTTCAGAAGCTCCCGGTTTGGGAGCGATTCTGGGAATGTTTTTTTATATAATATATATATTTTTAATATTTTGATGCATATATGTCAACAAAAGCATGTAGAATGATGAATTAGATATAAAAAACATAGATTGAACCATATAACAACAATCATCTAGAAGTTCTAATCTTCATCAACCACGTCCACAAGTTAGTAACATAATAACATACAACATATTGAGTCTCATGATTCATTAATCTTAAAGTTTCAAGCTTTCAAAATTCAATGTATAACATTTATCATCATTGATCACAAAAGTTGTACTTGTAAGCTAAGTGTAACAATTACAACAAATAATATCTAACATGAAATGAAATGTTATAAAATGAAATGAAATGAAACGACTTTCAACTTTCACAAAGCATTATATTCATAATCCATTACTACTGAGTTATAATTGCCAACTTCAAACTTCAAACTTAAATTGTCATATATTGTTTACAAAAAATATTGTAATAAATATGAAAGAGTCAATAGTTAGAAAAACTACTAGAAACTAGAAAAGACAAGTAAATCTATTATCTATTGCTAATGCTTGGGCCTCTTGCCACAATGAGAAATGTCTAATATTTTAGTTTTGTTGGAAAATCAGGATCTTTGTCACTAATATCACCCTCTAAGCATTAATATCCAAGGGTATCTTTGTCATTACCTCTGGATTTGTATAGGGATCTTTGTCATTAATATCACCCTCTAAGCATTAACAGAAGATAGAAAAAGCATAACATGTCAAGTCAAGATTTTTTTGAGTGATGTGCACCCTCTAAGCATTAACATAAGATAGAAAAAGCATAGCATAGCATAGCATGTCAAGTCATGATTTTGTTTGAGTGATGCGTACATTTTTAGGAGGGTCATGATAGAGTTTGACAACCAATGTCACTAACATCAAGGTACATAGAGGGATTGGTGCTCTTGATTTTTTACGAGTTCCATACCCTAATACATGACAAAATCCAATGGAAACATTGCAACCCCCCAATCCTGGAATCCTTAATAACTGATAAGCCTGCTGGATTTTGAATGGGATCTAAAATTCTACTTTTTCTATATGAAATCCAATGAGGTCGGAACCACTCTTAAACATCCCGAGTCATTTCATGGTAATGTTAAAAATTTAAGAATTTAACATTACTATGAATCGCATATAAATACTAGGGCCATAGGTTTGATCATTGGGCTGCCCTACTCAAAAATTATTTGTTTCTTTGAAAAAAAATTCCATTTGGAATGTTACTGCAATTTTTTTTGTAAAAAAGACTAAACGCTCCCGAAAAACCAGGGAGCGCACTCCCGACTAGCTCCCGACCAGAGCGCGAATTCGGAGCGGGGGCGTGAAGGGGGGGGGATTGAACTTTTCTGATTTATTGAAAAACCCTAACCCTAGAGGAAGAAAAATCACTTTGGAACAATACAGTGGTATCAGAGTTGGTTCTCTTGCAAGCTTGGAGGGGTTATTGGAAAAATGGATCCAATGGAATTGGTTTTTTGGAAGGAGTACGCAGAGTGTTGCAAGAACCTAGAAAGAAAAACAAAACAATTTGAAGCATGGGTGAAGGCACACCTAAATGACTTGTCGTGGCTATACTCTCTTGTAAAAAATAAAAGAGATCAATCTCTTGAACTTGATGGTAACAATGTGTAGCAGAAAGTAGGCATAAGGAATTGGAACAATTCTTGGGCTAGCTGTAGGAAAGACAGATCAAGTGATATGGATGGTAAGCCTAAGCCAGAAAAACAAAGTACAAGAGAAGCTGAAGCAGGGGTAAAGGCATACCCAAAAGATTGGTCATGGCTATATCCTCTGAAAAGGAACAAAAAAACTGTTCATGAATGAGCAACATCTCTAAAGGCACAGACGCTTATGACATCATGACCAGTAAGGTCAATTAATGCCCCATATAAAACTCTTAAGGTGAGGGGTAACATTCATTCACTTGAGCACACCAACAATCGGCCAACATGTAAAGTGTAGGATAATAAAGAAAATGAAGAGAAAATGAAAGAGCAAAGGGCAAAGGTTCTTGCAAAATTTAAAGACTGGAGAGAGAGGCTGCAACATCTCAGGAGGGAAAACTTAAAGGTGAAACGATACCTAGTGGTAATGGTGCTGAGGGTAACTATATTACCAATGAAGATGAAAGAAGACAACCGATTCTGAAGGAACATACTGGTTGTCTCGAGGAAGGAGACACCCTTTCTGATAGCAAAGTCATTCAAATTTCAGATATGCTGAATACTGAAGGAGAGAATAAACTGGATCAAGGAATCAAATTGAGATGCTATCCTGATGGTATCTTGTTCCATCCCGATGAATCAGAGAATGAAAGTATTCTTGGTATATAGAGGAAGGTATAGACAATAGTGTCTGCAAGGGCTCTCCATACACCTCTTGCAGTGGTTTGTCACTGCATAGCTCAATCTCAGGAGGAGCTTCTCAACAGAAAGATGCACTTGGCCGTCCTGCATTAGTTCCTGTTACTATTTAAGCATTGGTGCCCCCTCTGATAGCGTGATGACAAATCCTCCATCTACAGTATTTCACATTGAACACAACTCAACAACAAAGGCTGAGATTTCAGGTGAGTTGAGATAGCTAGACAGTGGATACCACATTCCAATGTATGTGAACTCACAACACAAATTCGGATTAGAAGAAGGCTAGCCTAAGCCCTAATCAGTAATTTGTTACCAGGGAAACTCCGAGCAAGTGGACACATAACAGATAAGCTGTAGTTAAATAAAGAAAAGTTGGTTAGTCTAGTAGATTGTAGTATTGAACAGTACTAACTACAGTTAGAGTGTTGGATTGTTATTTACAGGTGCAGTGTTACTTGGGAGAGGGAGTGAAAACGGGTGTAGGAGCGAATCCCATAGCGTTTTTTATATAATGTATATATTTTTTATATTTTGATACATATATGTCAACAAAAACATGTAGAATGATGAATTGTATATAAAAAACATAAAAAAAACATAGATTGAACCATATAACAACAATCATCTAGAAGTTATAATCTTCATCAACCACGTCCACAAGTTAGTAACATAGTAACATACAACATATTGAGTCTCATGATTCATCAATCTTAAAGTTTTAAGCTTTCAAAATTCAATATATAACATTTATCATCATTGATTGCTAAAGTTGTACTTGTAAGCTAAGTGTAACCATTACAACAAATAATATCTAACATGAAATGAAATTTGAATTTAAGCTTCTGTGATTCATAATCTGAGTTTATAGAAATATTTTCGGAAAAAATCACATCATAAAATCTTTGTTGACGCGTTTTGAACCAACGAGCCAATCTCACCGTTCGAAACACGTCGACAAAGATTTTATGATGTGATTTTTTCTGAAAATATTTCTATGAAATGAAATGAAACAACTTTCAACTTTCATGAAGCATCATATTCATAATTCATTACTAATGAGTTATAATTGCCAACTTCAAACTTAAATTGTCATATATTGTTTAAAAAATTATCATAATAAATATGAAAGAGTCAATAGTTATAAAAACTACTAGAAACTAGAAAATACAAGTAAATCTATTATCTATTGTTTATGCTTGGGCCTCTTGCCACCACGAGAAATGTCTAATTTTTTAGTCTTGTTGGAAAATTAGGATCTTTGTCATTAATATCACCATCTAAGCATTAATATCTAGAGGTAACTTTGTCATTACCTCTGTATTTGTATAGGGATCTCTGTCATTAATATCACCCTCTAAGCATTAACATAAGATAGAAAAAGCATAGCATGTCAAGTCAAGATTTTGTTTGAGTGATGCGTACATTTTTAGGAGCGCCATGATAGAGGAGTTCGACAACCAATGTCACTAACATCAATGTACATAGAGGGATTGGTGCTTTTGATTAAATACGAGTTACGTGGTAAAATTCAATGGAAACATTGCAATCCCCCAATCTTGAAATCCTGAAAAACTGATAAATCTGCTGGATTTTGAATGAAATCTAAATTTCTACTTTCTCCATATGAAATCCAATGAGGTCGGAACCACTCTCAAACATCCTGAGTCATTTCATGGTAATGTTAAAAATTTAAGTAAAAGGATGAAAATGAAGATTAAGGAGAATGTCGCTTTTACTTTAAGAATTTGACATTACCATGAATCGCATATCAATACTAGGGCGATAGGCTTGATCATTAAGTTGCCCCACTCAAAACTTATTTGTTTCATTGAAAAAAAATTGCATTTGGAACATTATTGCAATTGTTTTTTGCAGAAAAGGCTAAACGCTCCCTTCTTGGGAGCGTGCTCCTGAGGCGCTCCGGAGCTGCTCCCGCTTGGAGCGCGAATGAGGAGCGGAAGCGAGGGGGGGAGGGGGCGCTCCCCCGCAACCCTGTACAGGGGGTCTATTGGTTGAATAAGTCTATGTACAATGGGCAGGTAGCCCTAATTGATTGTGGTTTATTGAGGATTGTACTACAGTTGAAAGTTTTGTATTTGTCCATATAAATGTGTATTACTGTAATTGAACTTTTCTGATTTATTGAAAAACCCTAACCCTAGAGAAAGAAAAATCACTTTGGAACAATATTGTGGTATCAGAGCTGGTGATCTGCCCAGCCTGGAGGGGTTATTGGAAAAATGGATCCAATGGAATTGGTTTTGGGAAGGAGCACACACAGTTTTGGCAGAAATATGAAGAATGTCGCAAGAACCTAGAAAGAAAAACAAAACAATTCGAAGCGTGGGTAAAGACAGACCCAAGTGATTTGTCATGGCTATATCCTCCATTAAAAAATAAAAGAGACCAATCTCTTGAACCTGATGGTAACAACACGCAGCAGAAAGAAGGCATAAGGAATTGAGACAATGTTTGGGCTAGCTGCAGGAATGTCAGATCAAGTGATATGGATGGTAAGCCCAAGACATAAAAACAAAGTACCAGAGAAGTTGAAGCAGGGGTAAAGGCATACCCGAAAGATTGGTCATGGCTATATCCTCTGAAAAGGAACAAAAAACCTGTTTGAGAATGGCCAACACCTCTGAAGGCACAGGCACTTGTGACATCAGCACCAACTGGGTCAATTAATGCCTCATATAAAACTCTTAAGGTGGGGTAACATTCATTAACTTAAGCACAGCACCAATCAGCCAGCATGTAAAGTGCAGGATACTAAAGAAGAGCAAAGGGCAAAGGCTCTTGCAAACTTTAAAGAGTGGAGCAGAGGGGCTGCAACATCTTAGGAGGGAAATCTTAAAGGTGAAACCATACCTAGTGGTAATGGTGCCGAGGGTAACTATATTACCAATGAAGTTGAAATAAGAAATCCAATTCTCAGGGAACAGAATGGTCGTCTCGAGGAAGGAGACACCCTTTCTGATAGCAACGTCTTTCAAATTTCAGATATGCTGAATACTGAAGGAGAGAATAAATTGGATCAAGGAATCAAATTGAGATGCTATCCTGATGGTATGTTATTCCATTCTGGTAAATCAGAGAATGAAGGTATTCTTGGTATACGTCCAGACACCTCTAGAGAATCAGAGAATGAAGGTCTGCACCTCCAGACACCACCTGCGGTGGTTTTTCACTGTATAGCTCAATCTCAGGAGTAGCTTCTCAACAGAAAGATGCACTTGGCCATCCTGCATTAGTTCGTGTTACTATTTCAAGCATTGGTGCCCCCTCTGATAGCGTGATGACAAATCCTCCATCTACAGGCTTTCACCTAGAACACAACTCAACAACAAAGGCCGAGATTTCAGGTGAATTGAGACAACTGCACAGTGTAAGTAATGAGAAAGCATGGCCAAGGCTTCTTAAGGATACCACTGCCATGGGAGAAGGCAACAAGAGAAGGCAACAAGCAATATATAATCTTAGAAGATGATATGAGGGACGGAGGCACTGCAGATAGAGAAACTATTGCTAAGGAACACGTAGCGAGCCCAAAGACATCAGACAGTGATACTGACAATTACACTGAGTGTACTACAGGGTCTGCTGTGAATATTCAGGTTACAATGATTGCTGATCAAGATATGGAACTATATAATAATCTATCAGATAAAGAAGGCCTGAATGTAAGCATTCTCCATTCACAAGAACATGACCAGCCAGTAGAGGCCAATCTAGCTCATTTTAAACCATGTACTGGAACTGAACTAAAAGATAAAGAGGCGAATGAATGATCTGGTGGCCATCATGTTCTTGATGATATAAAAAATTGTGGCTAGGATTGTAGCAGAGGAAGTGGAACAAGGCGTTCTAACTACCTCTAGTAAAGACAATAATAAGAACTCAACAAGACAATGAGCATTTTTCTTAACTGCCCCCTATCTGTTTGGTTGGGTCTGCTTTTCATCGTTCTAGGGGGTTGGGGATTTGTTATTTCCCCATGAGTCTTTACCCTAGACGCCCACATTGTTTTACCCATTGGTTTTCTTTACTACCACCAATTCCACGTTGTTGTACCTTGGGATTTTGCTGTCACCTTCAACTCCACATACATGTACCCTCTGTATTTCTCTGATACGTGGGAATTTACTATTTTTGTAACAATTTTCTGTACCAATTCCTCAAGTTCTGCCAAATTCTATATCAAGTTCTTGTTTGCAAAAACTTTGCAAATTAATATTTGTCTACCCATTAACAACTACCGAATGGGTTGCCAATTTGCCACTATGATCTACTCCTAGAAATATTTTTCTGCAACTGTAGAAATTAGTTTCACTGCCCACTGCTCACGCACAATCGTTCTGCTCGTTAGGCAGACACTACTGTTTGTTGGGGGAGTTCACCTTTCTCATGCTTTGCTGTGTTCGTTTGACCACAACTTTCAAACCAACCTGTCACACCATGCTTTTGTATGGTCGTGTGCTCTTCATGCTGATTGTGAAACCAATTTTGTGTCCATTCTGCTCTGTTAATAGGGAGATTGGTTGCCTACACAAGTAGCTGTCGATGAGCATTTTTCTTAACTGCCCCGTCTGTTTGGTTGGGTCTGCTTTTCATCGTCCTAGGGGGTTGGGGATTTGTTATTCCCCACGAGTCTTTACCCTAGCTGCTCACGTTGTTGTATCCGTTGGTTTTCTTTACTACCACCAACTCTACGTTGTTGTACCTTAGGATTTTGCTGTCACCTTCATCTGCACATATTTGTAGCCTCTGTATTTCTCTGATACCTGGGAATTTAATATTTTTGCAACAATTTTCTGTACCGATTCCTCAAGTTCTGCCAAATGCTATATCTAAGTTCTTGTTTGCAAAAACTTAGCAAATTAATATATGTCTACCCATCAACAAGTACTGAATGGGTTTCCAACTTGTCACTATTATCTACTCCCAGAAACATTTTTCTGCAACTGTAGAAATTAGTTTCACTGCCCACTGCTCACACACAATCGTTCTTCTCGTTAGGCAGACACTACTGTTTGTTGGGGGAGTTAACCTTTCTCACGCTTTGCTGTGTTGGTTTGACCACAGCTTTCAAACCAACCTGTCATACCATGATTTTGTATGGTCGTGTGCTCTTCGTGCTGATTGCCGAACCAGTTTTGTGTCCATTCTGCTCTGTTAATAGGGAGATTGGTTGCTTACAGAAGTATCTGTCGATGAGCATTTTTCTTAGCTGCCCCGTCTGTTTGGTTCGGTCTTCTTTTCATCATCCTAGGGGGTTGGGGATTTGTTATTCGGAATTCCCCACATGAGTCTTTACCCTAGCTGCCCACTAGTCAAACTGAAACCGAACTGTCAACAACTATTGAATCTTGATACCTGTTCCGGCCAATAATATTTCTTGCACATGAGCCCTTGTGCAGTTGCCTTCCTAGTTTCCAGAAACAGAATGTCTTAGAAAAAGGAGACCCAAGAAATGCCTTCCTGTCTCTGGCTCTCAGGAACCATTTCTCAAAAAATGATTGGTTTTTAATGGATCTCAAGAAACTGTTTCTGGAGTGGTTGGGGACTGTCTCTTGCCACCTGATGATATTGTAGTTAGTGGTTACAATAATTTAAAGTAGCTCTAATTTTAATATCTTTTACTGATTTTTGAAGATTCTTGAACAATATTGGCCTGCGTAGCTCTCGTTAATGATGACGCTGATTATCACCTGTAGAACCCATTATCCTCACTTTAAGAAGACAATACAAAATTATGAATTGAAGGGTTTATAATGGGCTTGGAAAACAAGTGGAGGAGAAAAGCATGAAGAGGAGGAAATGGGTTCAATCCGTAGGGTTTAGGTGCTACATTCACGAGCTGGCACTACATTGAATGGAAAGGATATAACCGCAAGATCTTTTTTCTGATTACTAATTTTAAATGGAATGTTGGAAGCTGTACCTAGAAGATCAGAACTCTAAACCGTGAACAAATATTAGACACAACCTGAGAGATATATTTTGCATGGCATGATATCGAAGGAGAGCATTGAATTATAAATTTTGGTTTGATTGTATGGTTCAGAATATTTAAGCTGTCAAAAAAGGCTTATGAATGTGAAAGTGGTGTTTTCTGATCCGTTAATGTAAAAATCAAATAGCATAAAATCATTGAAGATATTGGGGAGGAATAAGCCTTAGCCTCTCCAATTAGTAATGGAGAGGATTATGCCAATGAAAATTACAGAATATTGTATTGTGGATATGGTACTTTTTCTATATATGCTGTAACCATTTCTTGTTTGGGAGACCTCCAGACCCCGTTTCTTGTCATCCTTCCCGTCTCTCATCCCCTTGCCTGTTTCTTGTTCCCTTTGCCCATTTCTTGTTTCTCGTTACCTCCATTTTAGTAACCAGGTTCAACAAAACCATTATAATTTTCCAATTTAAAAAACTTTCTTTCGTGGATTCCTTCTGGATTTTCCAAGAATTCTGTGGATAAGATGAGATAAGATAATTTTATTAATGTCCAACAAATTCCTTTCCTAGGAAATTTCCTCTTTTCTTAGGGTTGGGAATATAACGGCTTAAATTTGATATTTTTGAACAAAAATAATCTGCATGATACAGTTTCGTAGGACGTGTTTCCCTGGTCTCTTTTGGGAATGACAACATTACATCTTTCAATTTAGCATTTCTGGACACCACCAGCATGAGAGTGAATCTTCATGGTGCTTGTTTGGCTTAGGATATTATGTATGTTCACTGCTCGTTTTAATGTGCCAGCTACAAGTCTGAATTCTATTAGCGCGTGTGCACTAATTTCTATCTTTATTGTTTTCTCTGCAGCTATCAGTGAAAAATTGTTTTATCAGGGGATCAGTTGTTCGATATGTACTGCTACCGCCTGATGGTGTTGATGTTGATATTTTGCATGATGCTACAAGAAGGGAAGCCCGTGGGGGTTGAGCCGGATGTGATCATTTCATGCCATTCCAGTCTATATTTTTCATCAAGCATCGATGCAATCTATTAAAATATTTATTTACATGCTTCAATTGATCCCTAGGAACATAGCAATGCAGTATATTTTTCTGGAAGGTTTGATTTAAAGCTGTGTTCCGAGTATCTGTTTTATGATGTGTTGTATGTGGTTGATGCATGCTTTTGTGAATTACTTCTATTCATCGATAATGTTTGGAAACTGTAAAATTATAACAAGGTAAAAATGATTGGTTAGCTATATTTCCTGGTCATTCTTGACATTACAAGAGAGCTGATCATGGCTTTTTTTGATTGAATTTGAGAGAGCAAATTTTATTAACGTCTTCACCTTTTTTTCAAGCTGATCATTAATCAGAACGAAGGAGAATTGTTAAACAACATTTAACATCAACGATCTATCTACTGGTTATAACTTTTCCGGGAAATTTTTTTTGTTTTTGTTTTGTTCATTTCCAAATTAGTTGCGCATTAGAGTTTTGAACGATGAAGTCTGTTATATGAACCGTGAAATAAAGTTTTGCACCCCTTTTCAAGATGGATTAAGAAAATCGATGAGTAATGCCACATTATCTTGCACAGCTAGAAAATTTGTAGTTTGCTTGTGTGCATTATGAATCATGATTACTTTATATCGTGTGTCCTTGCTTGGGAATTTGTGTAGAGGCCTTGGAACTAGTGTCCGAATCATGACCTAATACTTCACTATTCAACTTGGCCACTGGGATTTAGTTTGCATAACTTGGATAGTAAGTGGAATTAGATATCATTGAAGTCTGTTATATGAACCGTGAAATAAAGTTTTGCACCCCTTTTCAAGATGGATTAAGAAAATCGATGAGTAATGCCACATTATCTTGCACAGCTTGAAAATTTGTAGTTTGCTCGTGTGCATTATGAATCATGATTACTTTATATCGTGTATCCTTGCTTGGGAATGCTTGGGAATTTGTGTAGAGGCCTCGGAACTAGTGTCCAGATCATGACCTAATACTTCACTATTCAACTTGGACACTGGGATTTAGTTTGCATAAGTTGGATAGTAAGTGGAATTAGATATCATTTTGGGATTCAACTGCATTAAGTAAGTCATTCATTTATGACTATTTCCATGAGAGGTAGTCATAACTGAGTAATTTCTCATGATTTTTGAATAGTCACTTAGCACTCATTGCATTGGGTGATGCTCACAGGGGTGAAGAAGTGGGATTGAAACTAGTGAAATGAATCACATAACGTCAATCATCACTTCCGGTGCTTGCACCCGGTAACCAGGACTTCTCGGTAACAGTTGAGCGCGCTTGAGCCGGAGGAAATCTGGGATGGGTGACCTCCCTGGGAAGACCTGGTTACCAAGGACAAGCCCCAGAAGTGATGATTGACGCTATGTGATTCATTTCACTAGTTTCAATCCCACTTCTTCACCCCTGTGAGCATCACCCAATGCAAATGAGTGCTAAGTGGACTATTCAAAAATCATGAGAAATTAGTCAGTTATGACATGGAAATGGTCATAGATGAACGAGTTACTTAATGCAGTTGAATCCCAAAATGATATCTAATATGAATCCCAAAATGATAGATGAATGAGTTACTTAATGCAGTTGAATCCCAAAATGATATCTAATATGAATCTCAAAATGATATCTAATATAATGCACTGCGAAAACCCCCAATACTTAATTCAATTTAAAAAAATAAGTGGAATTGTCAATTCCTAGAGATTGATAGGAAAATGGTTGATAAAATGTCATATCAAGAGCCATATGCATGAAATGTTAACAGCATGTGTATAAAGAACGTCAATTCCTAGAGATTGATAGGAAAATGGTTGATAAAATGTCATATCAAGAGCCATATGCATGAAATGTTAACAGCATGTGTATAAAGAACGTCAAAGTTGAAGGATCAACATAAAGTAAAATCTATCTGCATGCAGAATTGGTACAATGTATATGATTATGGGGTCAACTCTGGGGAAGATTCATATGCTATACCGCATGGATTTCAGATCCCCATGGCACTGTTACCTAATACAGGCTCTTGACACAGGTCCAGTAAGAAGTCCAAAACTCGAAATTTAAGGAGAGGAATAAGAAACAACGTGTTTAGATATTAAAATGTTTGAACTGTAATGGTATGGTTCCCTAACAGTCCAGGGATTTATATCGCTATGACAGCTCAAAATATCAACCAATGTTATATTGAGGCCATTTTTTTTACTGCATATGCTTAAATACTACATTGATGAGAATTTTATTGTATGTTTGAGTATATTGTGCCAACTTTATCATATTAGCGAGTTTTTTCATGTCAGCTGGAAAGCGTATCATTTAGATTAAAAAGATCAAGTCACCGCTCCCACTTTTTCACATCTCAAAACTGGAAGTGCAATATGCCATGAGGATTTAGGTACCTAAATTGATGGAGGAGAACCAAGGCTAACCAGCTTAAAATGAAAGTTATATTAATATGAAGTTAAAATGAAAGTTATATTAATATGAAGTTTGAGATGGGAAGTTTTATTCGGACTCAGCGAACATCATTTTATGTAAGGCCCATATATTATATATTTGTGGCATATATAATATTGTTTTTCTTTTTGTGGAACATTTGGCTTTTGCAAACCACCTTTGATTCAGTCCTATATATCCGCGGAGAAGGATTAAAAATACGAAGTGACAGTTTGCGATTCATATACATCACAACAACAAAGGTAACGACTCTGTTGAGTCCAGAAGATAGGCTTCGTGAAGTTTCAGATAACTTTCGCTGGGAAACTTTCATGGTGTTCTACCTATTATCTTCAATCCAAAAGCATGCTGCTATTTCCTATCGTTCTCTAGATTTGTCATGGTGGATTTAGTAAGAAATTCTCATTATGCATGTATAGAGCTGGGCCATTCATTATATACAGAATAATGCCAATTCTTCCCAGTATACGCTTTATGGTTTTATAAGAGACATGCTCACTGATATTTTTACCATTTGAGCCCCACAGTTTTCATTTGGATGTATCTTTGGGTTATTTGCAAAGGAATGATTAAGAAATCAACGCACGATAGTCTTATCAAGTTTTGAGCAATAAGTTGATGTTTTTAAATATAATTGCTATGCAAATCTTATAGGATGGCTTGTTGGTATTATGGTATTATTTTGAATGGGTTTGTAATAAGGAGGCATTAATTTGTAACATCAATTCTGAGGTAAAATTGTCAAAGTGAATGGAATCTCTTTCCACCATATCAGAATAATGATAGGATGCTGTTCTTTTAAGACATTCCATACGTTGCTTGAAAATAATGTTTAACAAATTAATTCAACATTCTATGTGTATTATGAATAAGAATAAGAAGCAGCAAATAGCAACTTCCTGATTTCAAAGTCAATGGCAGTGATTTTCTAAGAATATTTGTGCACCATGCAACCTTGAAATTTTGTGTCCTAAAGATAGTTTCATTTATTTTGTTGGTCTCAGGAGTTCATTAAACAAGAAAGAAATATAAAGAAACTGAATAGAAAACTGAAATAGACATACACAAGTAAACACAACTAATTTACATGGTAAAACCTTGACAATGTGTCAAGGAAACCTCCACGGGGCGAGGGATTGGAATTTTTTATTAATCAAAGATGATTCTCTATGATACAAGCTTCTCGGACAATCCCAATTAATATGGGCTTACTTCGTTACATAACTCCTCTCATTCTCGTTATACAACTAACTAACCAGTGATAAACCAAATTTACCCATAATTACATTATTTACATTACTTTGTTGTCACATTTCAACCATCTTCATCTTGACAACAATTTTCCTGATCCCTTGCAGATAGTCTACTGTACCGTGGAGATACCTTAGCACATGCTTCACTACCACCCAATGATCCCTCCTTGGTTCAACCATACACTAGCCGAGTGTATTCACTAGCAAAACATATATCTAGTCGACCATTAACAAGATACATCAACAACTCGATCAACTCCGTGTGCATTGTGGGATCCACCAACTCACCCTTAGAAGCATTAAGATTACTCAAGTTGGGTATAATGGGTGTAGACATCGTCCTGCAATCCTCCATCTTGAATCTCTTAAGGATTTCAACTTCATACTTGCCTCGCCCTAGGAAAATCTCTCTTGGTTGTTGCCACACTTTCTGTCCCAAAAATTAGTGCATCAATCCAATAAGGGCCTTCTTGCACATCCCTATGACTCTATTTGATTTTGTCAGAAAGAGATCACATCAACATACAATACCAAGATAAGCAACTTACCATCAAGTACATTGTACAAATTGGAGTCTACCTCATTATCTGTGAATCCCAATTCAAGTAGGCACCCCGTCAATTCTAGAGTACCATGCGTAAAGTGTCTGCTTAAGTCTATATAAAGCCTTCTTCAGTCTTCATACAGGGGACTCTCTTCCATGCACCTCAAATACCCGAGGTTGTTTACTATACACCTCTTCCTCAGCAACCTCATTGAGGAAGGCACTATTCACATCCATCTGATGAATCCTCCAGCGATCTTCGAGGAAATAGATATAAATGCACTAATAGATGCATATCTGGTGATGAGTGCAAATGTCTCCTCTTAATCCACTCCCTCCTCGGAGAACGCTTTTGCCACGAACCTCGCTTTGTACTTCTCAACAATGCAATCTGCTAAATGTTTGATCTTGTACATCCATTGAGAAGTGATTATTGCTTTCCCTTAAGGCCTCAGTATTATCTTCCACACATCATTACTTATGATGGAACTATACTCTTCCATAATGACATCCCTCCAAAGCTATTAGCTTGTTGCCTCCTCAAAGGTCCAAGGCTTGGACTTGCTAATGCTTCTCATCTAAGGCCATACAATTGACAAATATGGGTGTTGTTTTACTTTCCTTGAAGGTCTTGCTAGGAGCACCCACATGCTCCTTTGCATCCCTTGAGGTTTGCTTGGCCCTTCTCAACCTCTTCTTGTTAGAGCTTGAAGGAACATATCACACTTCCTCCTAATTAGAAGGTTATGACCCTTCGATTGGTGTTGTTGGTCCCTGCTCAATAACTCAACTTGTGGAGCCTCTTGCTCCCGATCCTGTCATTGTTGGGCCTATTTCATGCGACCTCTTAAAGGTCCTACCCTCAAATATGAAATCTTGGCTAGCTACTATCTTCCTCTACCCCAATTTATAAACCCTATAGGGCTTTGAGATCTCACTGTATCTAAAAATCCTCCTTTTAGATGAGGGCTCTAGCTTAGTTCTTTTTTGTAATGGAATATGGACATGCACTGTGCTATTGAAGATGCGATGATGGCTCACCTCAGACTCATTCCTTTAAATTCCTCCTCAAGAGTCCTGTCCTCTACTACCTTGTGAGGACCCATGTTTTGTAAGTACACTGCTATGTTAAAAGCCTCTGCCCACAAGAACATAGGCAAGTCCTCGTCATAGATCATTGCCCTTGCTGCTTCGACAATAGTCTCGTTCTTCCTCATTGCCACTCCATTCTACTGCAGATTGTAGGGAACTATTAGTTCTTTCTTGATTCTTTCCTCCTTGTAGAAACCCTTGAACTCATTGGAGGTATACTTGCCCCTATTATTTGATCTTAGGACTTTGATATTCTTCTTAGTCTAACTCTCCACAAGAGATTTAAACTCTTGAAACCCATTGAAGACCTCGTTCTTCGCCTTCAAGAAGTAGATCCATGTCCTCTTGGAATAGTCATTTATGAAGGTCACAAAATAACTAAACCCAAAGATAGAATCCATCGACATAGGACCACAAACATCATAATGCACCAAACTTGTAGGTTTTAACTTTATATAATTTAATTCCTCCAAATAAATTCTTAATTAAAATAGAAAAGATACAATGGCAAACACAAACATCAACACATATTTTATCCTTGAAAGCCAAAAATTGGGGAAATCAACAAGATTTTTTCAATAGATATTTTCTATACATTATTACAATACAATATATCCTATGACATTCATAAACTTCCAATCTATTTATCCTGGATTAGAATACAACCATAGTTCCTCAAATAAAAGTACAAAACTATGGGAAAAACCAACATGCACCACAATCTCTTTTAGCAAAAATTGTTAAACCTAGATGTAAAACGTTGCCCCTTCTCTCTTTTTTTTTAGGTGGGGGGTGCTACCCCCAAACTACTATGCATGGGGGCTTTCGTCCCCCCAACAAACCCATGAATAGTGGGGGAGGAACTGTGACCCTCCTACTGCACTCGACGCAACATACACCACATGTTGCTAGTTCTTTAAAGATATAACACATACCCAACATTTTCCACATGTTTTCTTTGCACATAGAGGGTCACATGAATATGTGATCAACAATCTGGTGCAATAATGCCCATTGTTTTTCACCAAGATAACTTTTCATTGCTCACACATTTTGTTAATGAATTTACAACATTCTACAAAGTGTCCATCTTTTCTAGTAGTACCTTGTCTTCGATCTTATCTTTCACGAAGTGGTATTGAACATCAATATGCTTTGTCTTCAAATGATAAGTTGGGGTCTTTGCTGGGGAGATTGCACTCTAACTGTCACAATCTATCCTTACAGTTTGTTGTAACAACCTAATACCTAAACACAATCTCTACAACCATACTGCATCCTTTTTTGTGAGTGGCTACCATGTATGCACCACAGCCAAATTGGCCTGCATTCTTGTTGACCACATTCACAGATATTTACAACACTTCAACCAGATAATCCAATAGATAGACCAAGCATGAGACAAGTATCTTTGTGTCGCTAGACGTGATTATTCCTGTTTTTCAGTTCACCGCCCGTTTGTAAGAATTCATGGTTTAAAACATTGGCAGTGATAGTGGTCAGTCCCCCCTTTTCATATTGCTCTATGAGTTTTAGTGCAAGGGAGAGCACCAAATTTCAGTGGTCTATGGCACACATCCCCGAGGTCCTGAAACTTCAAATCTCTGAGTATGAATAGAACAAGTGTGAAAGACTCCTCAGCACTTATAATGCAACAATTTTGAAGTTGAAAGAAGGAAAGACCCTCAACATCAAAATATACACAAAATGACTACACTATGCAAGAGGATAATGTACAAGCCACTCCATTTCAACTGACTTATTGCTGACGGGTTAGACATGCTCAAGGGCACATGTTGGTCAAATCAACTGAGTGCAAGCATACTAGTCTAATAACAATACATTTATAATTACAGATCCTTTAGTAACCAATACATGTAAGGTGAGCCAATAGGCTATTGCACTCGAAAACAATAGTAATCAAAATGAATGAGCATAAACTCACTGTGTATCACATTAACCATGAACAATATATTAGACAACACATTCTTGCCATCTACGAAAGTCATGGCATATAAAATATCATGTTAATCATGAACATAACAATGATTTTCACCATTCATCATTGTTTAAAATTCAAGAATATACAAGAGCTCATTCCACAGACAAGTAATTCATGAAACACTTGAGATTATAACTCAAACATATCAATGCATTTGACTTATCCAAGTATGTAAAGGTGGTTGGCAACTGAAGGAAAGAATTCAACTCTCCACCTAAGTGTTGAAAATTGACAACTCAAGGATGAATTTCCTTAAATAAAATCTCAGTGCTGACAATTTTGGAGTGACTTTCTAAAACAGAAAGTCATGTCTAGCATCTCAAGTATGGCTTTCCAAAAATAGTAAATCACCTTACATCTATTGGTAATCAAGTATAGTTGATGGAAACTAACTTATCATTAATCAATTTTAATAGTTCAATCATGAATTAATCATCAATATTATTAATGTTATTATTATTATCCTTTATGATAGCATGATATTATATTTAAAAGGAATTACAAGTCACCTTACCTTCATCACCTCAATCTCTTCACACCTCTCTCCTTGATGTCTCAGATAACACTATGTAATTCTCCCTCCCTCTCTCATAATGATACATTACACTCTCTTACACACACATTAGATACATGGCATATTCCTTTTGCACTCATTAAAGGCATGCCATAAAATATTCCTCCTACACTTTTTTAATGCATATTTACACTCTTCTTATCTAAGCCATGCGTTCCTCTCTTAATGACATAAGTTACTAAGGAATTCGTTCCTATCTTAATGGCATACGTTTATAAGACGTGTTTCTCTTTTTAATGGCATGGGTTACATTCCCCTAAATGGCACATTTTCCTCTTCCTCAAGGCAAGTGTGTTGCTCCTCTTTTATGACAAGAATTCGTTGCTCCTCCAATATGTGTATCTCGTATCATCTCTTCTCCTCAGCTACTTGTGCATTGTTAAAGAAGAATTCAATTTTGAGAGAGAGTTGGAGAGACTTGAAGAAGATTGTAAGAGAGAGAGACTTAGAGAGTAAGAGAAAACTTGGTGAGACAAGGTTGATTCAGTGTTGATTTAGTTGAAGGGAAGGTTGATTTAGTGTTTTTGTTTTGCTGCTGCTACCAATGATCTTCATGTTATAGCTTGTTCAGATTTGGGTGAACTTACTCATTCTCTTGATATCTCTTTGTACAATGTATCTCTGTTGAACAATTGATATCTAATAGAAAAATAATTTGGTTGGGTTTTTCCCTTGTGGGTTTTGCCCTAGTTATTGGAGCTAAATTCTCCGTGTCTCATTTTGTTCTTGGTTGTCTTCAATTGTGCATTTGGTTTATGTTCTATCTATAATTGCTTAACTAATATTGTTGCAGAAAGAAGTTTTTGAAATAAGTAATTGTTACAACATAGAACATCAAAATTTCAACATGGCATCAGAGGTTTGGTGAAGACAAGCCCAAGAAGATAAGAACTGTTACTTCTTTGCATAATTTTACTTCAAAGAAGATCCTGCTTACTGCTGAAATATTACTTATTGCTCTTACTTGCTGCTTCTTTGAAGATCTTACTTACTGCTGAAATTCATTTGACTTGATCAAGATATCTTCTTCTTACTTCAAGAATGAAGAGAAACTGAATGATGCTTCAAAGTTTGGTCCACACAAGGCAAGATTGGATATTACTCTTGAAGAACATGATGTACTGGAATATGTTGAAGGGGATGTAGAAGAACCACTAGAAATTCGAATGCTGCTATCAAGGCCAAAACTAAGAAAGGAGAAGTCAAGGCTAAGAAGATTATCCTTGATTCTCTTGAAGACCATCCCATCACCTATGTATCCAAGTTGAAGAAATCTAAGGAAATGTATGACAAGCTGATTTGAATGTATCAAGTAAACAACTTGAGTCAAATCCTTGCTTTGAAGAATCAACTCAAGGAAATTAAGATGAATAAAGGAGATACCATTCAAGCATAATTCATGAGGATATAAAAAATCTAGGATCAACTGTTAATCGTTGGTGAATTATATTTGATAAAGAGTTGGTGTTGATTACACCTGGAGGTTTTTCTCAACTTAGAAAACTTTTATTAGTACTATCAACAACAATGATAAGTTTCCCACATTTGTCGAGTTCCTAGGAAAGCGCAGTCAAGAAGAGGCCATAATGATTTTTAGAGGAAGAATTCCCAGGCATGAAGGGGGAGAACCTACTGCCTTTGCTGTCCAAGGCAAGAAGCATAAAGGAAAAAAGGTAATCATTTTTCAAGAAATCTTGCTCCTAGATCCAACAGTTCCTATAAATGGAACAAGGAATTATCAAATTTCAATGCTATAACTTCCATAAGCATGGGCACTACTGTTCAAAAAATAGAAGAGCACCAAGATCCAACTACAACAATCATAGCAACAACTTAAGATTTGATTATAGAAGAAGAAAAACTCTTGCTGTTCGTAAAGAAAGCTACTGTTCTTCCAAGACTTCAAGGAACCCAAGTTATGATAATAATGTAACTAAAAGACAATCAAAATACTTTCTCGTTATTTCTCTTTCTAGTTCATCTCTTGCATATTATTGTGACAATTGGTTGGCTAATAGTGTTGCTTCTGGTTATAAAGTTCTCTCAAATCTAGTTGAGTGGGAGGCTGATCTGGAAATCATACTTGGAGATAACTACATATCCTACAAAGGGATATGATTTTGTTTCTTTTCATTTGGATCAAGGTAAAACTATATATTTTCAAGAAGTTTTTTATGTACTTGGTTTGAAAAAGAACCTTATATCTATATCTGCCTTAGAAGACAAAGTAATGGAAGTTGGTTTTATAAATGGAAAAGTTTTCACTTTGCCAATGAGATCTAGCATGAGAGATGCCTTCACTCCGGGATCGAGATTTGAAGGTCTTTATAAAGTCAATGGAAGACCAATCCATGCGTTGATTCATAACAACAATCATCAATGTGAACTTCAATGCCGAAGGTTCGCTCATCTACACTATAAAGCATTACCTCATGTGAGAAAGATGGTTTTCGGAATGTTGGAGATTAGAGTGGATCATGATGGAGTTTGCCAAGGGTGCACAAGAGGAAAGCATGGAAAGGGACCATTCCATTCAAGCAAAAACAAAACCAGTCAGGTACTTCATCTTATACATTCTGATTTATGTGGACCTATGCCTGTAACTTCTTTTGGTGGGTACTTGTATATTATAATATTTGTGGATGATTTTTATCACAAGACATGGATTTTAGTTTTGAAAAACAAAAGTTAAGCATTTAACATGTTCAACTACTTCACAACTCTGGTAGAAAAACAAGCTAGAAAGCATATCAAAATATTTAGATCTGACAATGGAGGAGAGTTCAAATGATATCTTTGACTTCTACAAAGAAGATGGAATCAGGAAAGCGATCACCATACCATATAACCCAGGAAAAAATGGCATGGCTAAAAGAAAGAATAGCTATCATGGAAGTAGTCAATGCTATGTTGCATGATCACAAGATACCAAAGTTTATATTGGGAGAAACTCCTAACATTGTTGTCTACATCTAAAATAGATCTCCACACCAAGCCTTAAATAACAAGACTCCTAAAGAAGTCTTCACTAGTGAAAATCTCTAGGTTGGGCACTTGAGGATCTTTGGATGTTTTGTCTACTTTCATGCGCTAAAGGAAAAGAGGACCAAGCTGGAATCTTCAGGTAAGAAAGGTATGTTTGTTGGTTATTGTGAAAATTCTAAAGCTTACAAAATATACGTGTTTGGTCAAAGAACTATAGAGTTTAGCAAGGGAGTAACATTTGATGAAGATGCAACTCTTGGAAAGGAAAGAGACATTCCTTGTCCTCATGCTAATGTTGAAAGACATGATGATACCTTGGATGTTCAAGAAGAACTTAAGCCTAGGTCTGATTTTGTTGAACCCATGGATCCCATGGACCCCTTGAATCCTCCTCCATGTGTTTCCCCCGCTAGAAAGAGACCATTATGGCTTCGTGACACTCTACATGATGTTGATAGACATGTTTCCTCTAAAGGAACCTTTAGAGAAAGTAAGAAACCAAACCAGTTCCAAGGATATGTTGTAGCCATGAGAAACATTATACAGGTTGAACCATGCCCTTTTGAAGAAGCAGTGAAAATCCAAGTATGGAAAGATGGAATGGCTGAAAAATATTATTCCATCATACATAATGATGTATGGGAATTAGTTCCAAGACCCAAAGGTAAGTTCGTTGTGACTTCTAAATGGTTGTACAAAATTAAACATGGTGCAAATGACATTATTGAAAAATATAAAGCTAGATTTGTGGCTAGAGGTTTCTCTCAAAAAAATGGAATAGATTATGATGAGATTTTTGCACTTGTTGCCTGATATACTACCATCAGATTTATTGTCTGTAGCTGCTAACTAGGGATGGAATCTTCACCAAATGGATGTGAAAACTGTTTTTTTGCATGGCTTCCTCATGGAAAAAGTATTTGTGGAGCAACCACAAGGCTTTGAAGTAAATGACCAAAAAACTGATGTGTGTAGGATGAAGAAATCTATCTATGGATTGAAGCAAGCCCCAAGAGCTTGGTATGCCACATTGATAACTTCTTGATGAAGCCTGGTTTTACCAGAGGCAATGCTGATCTAAATCTCTACTTCAAAACGGTCCAAGGTATTCCTTTGATTTTGGTATTATCTGTTGATGACTTATTCTTAACAGGTGGAGATCCTCTTATCCTCTAGTGTAAGAGGGAGTTAGCTTTTGAGTTTGAAATGAAAGATATTCATTTGATGCATTACTATATGGGCCTAGAGGTATGGAAAAGACCTGGTGAGATTTTCCTTTCTCAAGGAAAATATGTTGTCAAGCTACTGGGACGATTTGATATGATAGAATGTAAGTCCATGAATACACCAATGGAAATGAATTTCAAGAAGTTATGTGGTGAAGCTACAAGTCCTGATTTGACAAATATTTCCGAGTATCAACAAATGATTGGGGTATTGATGTTCTTAGTGAACACTAGACCGAGCATATGTTTTTTGGTGAATAATCTAAGCCAATATATGATTAATCCATCACATGCACATTGGATTTCTGCAAAGCATGTGCTGAGATAACTGCGAGGGACCATTAATCTTGGATTGAGATATATTGCCAGAGATGTGAGACTACATGGGTACTCTGATGTTAAATGGGCTGGTCACTCTGTTGATAGAAAGAACACATATGGATGCTGCTTTAGCTTGGGATCTGCCATGATATCTTGGATGAGTAGAAAATAGAAGTCTGTAGCCCTTAGCACAACTGAATCCGAGTACATTGCTGCTAGCATGGCTAGTTGTGAGGCAAGATGGTTGAGAAGATCTTTTGAGAGTTGTTTGAGCATGTCCTAGATACAACAATAATTTATTGTGATAATAAGAGTGGGATTCAACTTGTAGAAAATCATGTGTTCCATTACAAGTCCAAGCACATTGAGATTAAATATCAGTATATCCGGGATATGTTGCAGAGAGGAGCAGTGAGACCCCATCATTTTGCAATTGATGATTAGATAATGACATACTTACCAAGCCTTTGTCGAAAGGGAAGTTCTTGGTATTCAAAGAGCAACTTGGATTGACAAATGTGACCCTTACTGGTGGGTGCAGTCATGGATGATTGAGAACATTGAGCTAAGCTCTTCCCTCTTATTTGAGCTCACAAGTTGGGAATGGAGCCATGAGAGCTCCTGGGGTTAAGGGAACTCTTGACTGTAGGTTGTGCACGATCCTTGTCATATGTTCACAAGTGGTAATCCCCTCTACCATCAAGTTTGGGACTTGCCAAAAGTATACCCCAGTGTGCATCCTACCCACAAGCTGGGCTTGTTGGGATTGCCACCCATCTGACCAACGTGTGTTGTAAATCTTGGTTGTGCGTGATCCTTGTCAGGTGTTGACAAGTGATAATTCCCCTAAGCAAAGATGAGACTTGGTTGTGTGCGATCCTTGTCATGTGTTGACAAGTGGTAATCCCCCCAAATTCTATGGATGCAAGTGTTCTACCACTTGACTCTTATGGTAAAACTTGGTTTTGTGTGATCCTTGTCATGTGTTGACAAGTGGTAACCTCTCCATGTCTGTGTCAAGGTGGGAAATCAATGCATATAGGGTGATAGATGAATCTTTTGTATGATGATTCTTCTTCATTAGATTGAGACGTCGTTATTCCAGAGCATATATGAACAAAGATGAGCAGAGAAAGCATAGATCTTTGTTGCAGAAAGAAATTCCTCCCTAGATGAGAGGGAGTGTTGAAATTTGGAAACTCAAAGATGAATTTCCTTAAATAAAATCTTATTTCTTACAATTTTGGAGTGACTTTCTAAAAATAGAAAGTCATGTCTAGCATATCAAGGATGACTTTCCAAAAATAGTAAATCACCTTGCATCAATTGGTAATCAAGTATAGTTAATGGATAATTACTTAACTTATCATTAATCAATCTTAATAGTTCAATACTGACTAATCGTCAATATTATTAATGTTATTATTATTATTATCCTTTATGATATTATGATATTATTATTAAAAAGAATTACAAGTCACCTTACCTTCATTACCTCAATTTCTTTGGACCTCTCTCCTTGATGTCTCACATAGCACTACATAACTCTCTCTCTCTCTTAATGATACATTACACTCTCTCTTATGCACTCATTAAAGACATGGCATATTCATCTTACACTCATTAAAGGCATGTCATAAATATTCCTCTTGCACTCTCTTTAATGCATATGTTACACTCACCTTATCTAAGGCATGCATTCCTCTCTTAATGGAAAAAGTTACTAAGGCATGCATTCCTCTCCTTAATGGCATGGGTTACATTCCCCTAAATGGCACACGTTACTCTTCCTCAAGGCATGTGTGTTTCTCCTCCTTTATGACAAGGATTTGTTGCTCCTCCTATATATGTATCTCATCTAATATCTTCTCCTCACTGAATTGTGCATTGTGAAAGAAGGATTCGATCTTGAGAGGGGGAGACATGAAGAAGATTGTGAGAGAGAGAGTGGAGAGTAAGAGCATAACTTGGTGAGCCAAGGTTAATTCAATGTTTTAATGGTTATTCAGTTGAAGGGGACGTTGATTCAGTGTTTGCATCTACTGCTCCTACCATTGATCTTCATGCTACAACTTGTTCATATTTGGGTGAACTTACTCATTCTTTTGATCTCTCATTGTACTCTATATTACTGTTGAACAACTGATATCTAATAGAAGAAGAATTTTATTGGGTTTTCCCCTTGCGATTTTTACCCTAGTCATTGGACCTAAATTCTCCGTCTCATTTTGTTCTTGGCTATCTTCAATTGTGCATTTGGTTTATGTTCTATCTACAATTGCTTAACTAATATGGTTGGATAAAGAAGTTTTTGGAATAAGTAATTGTTATAAAATAGAACATCAAAATTCAATAGGCCAGTTGCACTGTAACTTTCTTATAGTTTACGACCCCTTAGTCAGATCCAAAGTATGATGGGATGATTACTCAGGGAAATTTCAGAACTAAGGCTTGGTGGACACTTAAGAGATGGAGTTCACTATCTAGGCGGTTTCTTAGTTTCCCTTTGGAAGTAAGCACCATAGTGACTCACTTACTCTTTTGAGTTAAATCATAGTGCTTCACCCAAGGTGGAGATGGGATATTTTTAAGTCCACGAAGTTGAATCCACTGTCCAGGTGATCTCTTAACTACCTTTTCATAGTAAACACCACCTGGCTTTATAGTCCATTGTCTAGGTGATTAATTGCTAATCTAGGCTGTCATTGATGTCAATATGGCACTAGCCAAGATGGCAAATATTCTCGAGATGGCTGATTCCAAATGATGATGTCATAACTCTTGTTTGAAGAAGATTTCAAGCCACAAAGATGTCAAGCAACTAATGAATAAATCTTGCCCGAACAAGTCCTTGAACTAACTATAATGTTGTTGAGTTCCAATCGTGTGCCTTGATTGGTGATCTAGACCTTAGGTGTCAATATACAAGCCTTTGAAGTGGAGGACTATAATTGATGAAATCATACACGTGATAATGCCATAATCTTTAAAGAATGACCACACTTTGACATAATTGAAAGACTACTTTGGTTTCTTTGACAAATTAATGAAGGTTGCACTATGACATATTACTGCACTATCATTGAATACATGATGCTATACCTTCAACATGATGCTGGATACTATCATGATGACATTATTGGTGCAAAACAATGGAGAAGCCACACTATCCCAAAACATTCCTCATACTTGTTGACATAGATTGTCATTGATGTCATGGCAATATTCGAGGAGCCAAGAGGAGCAAACAAAGCCATCAGAGGAGCAAACAGAATTATCGGAGGAGCCAAGAGGAGCAAACAGAGCTATCGGAGGAGCCAAGAGGAGCAAATAGAACTATCAAAGGAGCAAAGAGTAGACAAAGACATCAGAGGAAGCAAACAGAGCTATCAGAGCAATGAATGCCAAAGAATACACTATCGGGGGCTATCGAGACAATATAGTGTATATGCATACAAATACACTATCGGAGGCATAAAACACATATATGGATGCATTTACACTATCAGAGGCATAAGACTTAGTTATATTGGAATACA
>APFE030672390.1:88170-112583 GCA_000404065.3 Pinus taeda
ATATATATATATCGGCTTATAGAGGTGGGGTATATATATATCGGCGATATGATAATCAACGGTTCGGTTATGTGCCATCACCCCAAACCCCTGATAGCGACATATATGTGCGGACCCGACAGAACATATAAGTTTGGGTGCATATATAGTGAAGTCCGCCAAAAGTGTTCCAAAGCATGTTTTTAGTGTATTGCAGCTTTTCGGGCTCAAAGCCTTGGCACCTTAAAACATGTAAATTTTCATTATATGTATAAATATCATATAACTACGATACATGCGGACCCGCTGAAACACTGAAATTTGATTTAATGTCATATCTCATCCGCCCTATTGGTAATCGCAAATCGCAATACAAAAAGGGATGTCCTCTTGCAAGTGCCGATTGCGATGAATGTTGCAGACCCGACGCAACATTACAATTTGGTCTATTGTTATGTCGCATCCGACATATCGCAAGTGCTTAAGGCCTTGCACCTCTAAAAGCGCCGATTGCGATTTACACTTTGGACCCGATAAAGTTATAAATGCGGGCGTAATAAATTTGAAGTCTGCCCTTTAGCATTTTTTCATATATTACAGTGTATTACATTTGTGACCACAAAAAGGTGGGCCCGCATTACCTGAGCATCCAACCCTCCGCCATTGATCATCCCTTTGTAGATCCAACAGTCTACATATATTTCGGGTGGACATATAGCTCGAGGAATACCCGCCCGAAAAAGAAGTATCCTCTTCCTTCCCGCTGCTACGTGTCGCCTGCCGAGTGGAATCGGAAGCCATCCACTGAATACCAGTTCCCGCTTATGCCCCTTCCGAAATACCACTTGTGGTATAAGAATAATTGTATTGCGCAGGGTTTTTTAGGCCAAAAGGCTTATGATAACAGTTTCGATATTTCAGGAGGCCTGAATGAAAGCCGATTGCGATTGCGATTGGGACGTGGCATGTGGGTCCGTCTTGATTGGTACAGTTTCTCCGTTAAACAATAAAGTCCCGTGTATGCCTATTATCATCAAAAGAAAAAGGGGCTCTGTTACAATTTTAACACACAACAGTGAGCAAGAAGAGGCAGAGGAAGCTACAATGATCGAAAAGCCAAGGAGTCGAAGGGTAAGCCAACGTAGAGGAAACTGAAAAGCCAAAGCAATGAAGAAGAGGGAACCCAAAGGACAAGCCAATGTAGAGGAAGCTGAAGCGAGTGTTGAAGAAGTTGAAGAGCCAGTGGAAAGCAGAAATGAACAGTCAGAGGCATCAGGAATACAAAAATAGGAAAAAAACAAGGAAGCGTGTGAGAATAATCAGAGTGAGAGGAAGCCGAAGTTCAGGCAGAGGCAGGAGAGTAAGGGGAAGTAGGATAACAGGAGTGAAGTAGAAGCTTAGCAGGTTTGGGAGCAGAGAACAACAACAAAACAGTTTATTCCAGGTTAGGGTTGGAGCCCACGGGGTTGGAACCTCAGAACTAAAAGGATTGGAATCCTTGGGAGTTGGTGCTCCTAAGTGCAAAACTATTGCCTTAGCAAAACAAAGTTGGTGCTCTGGAGGGTAGAGCCTCAAAAAAGTCAAAGTTTTTGCTTGGAAACTAATTGCAACTATTTATATATTACTGTTTCTGTTAATAAAATTATTTATTCCAAATATCTATTTTTGTGTTCCATATATGCTTGTTTTGGTGATAAAAAGAAAAATTAAAAAGAAATACTGTTTCACCCCCCCTCAGTATTTCCAACAATTGGTATCAGAGCGGGCTTCTTCATATTAGCCTAACAGCTTGAAGAATGATTCATAGTCATGATGAGAAATCACGAAGCGTTAGGAAAACCTCCTCTGTTCGATGACACCAACTTTGGTTTCTGGAAAAAGAGAATGACCTACTACTTAATGTCCCTTGGACTTGGAGTTGGCATTTCGTTCTAAATGAGTACCAAATTCTTGCCACTCTTCTAACAGATCAAGATGAGAGGAAAGCCTACATTGCAAATGCAAAATCCTTGAACTCCATCACTAATGGAATCACTGATTCCGAGTTTACAAAAGTCATGAATTGTAACTCTGCCAAAGAAATGTGGGATAAGCTAGTTGGCTTATACGATGGAGACTCAAAATTCAAGAAGGCAAAGCTTCAAACTCACAGAAGGAAATTTGAAAGCCTGAAGATGGAAGATGAAGAAGACATTGCATCATACTTCCTCCAAGTAGCTGAAGTGGTCAATTCTCTTAAAGGATTGGATAAAAATATTGAAGTACCGTTGTTCAAAAGGTCTTAAGATCTCTTCTAGATAGATTTGACTCCAAAATAAGCGCCATAGAAGAAGCAAAGCATCTAGATACTCTCAAGATGGATGAACTCCATGGAATCCTCACTACCTATGAGATGAAAAAAGGTTGCCCAAGCTCCAAAGATGTAGAATTCAAGGCCTCAAAATCAAAGAAGGGGAAAGAAAGGAATGACTATAGTGATGACTTCGATGTGGAATCCGAATTGGCTCAATTTGTAAGAAAGCTGAAGAAAGGATCTAATCTAAAAGGTAAGTACCCTCTTATCTATTTCAAATGTGGAAAAATAGGTCATTATGCTGTGAAATGTCCTCATAAACATGATAGTGATGATGAAGGAAATTCTAAAAGAAAGATATACAAAAAGAAAGGGATCAATAAGAAGAACTTCTTCTCTAAGCAAGATGACTCTGATGAGGATGAATCTGTAGTGATAAAAAAGAATTCAGATGAGGAAAGTGACCATGATGAAAGCCAAGAAACACTATTCATGGCATTCACAAATGATGATGACTCAGGGCTAGAAGGAAATGTTGATGAACTGTTAATAAGTGCCATTGAAGAAAATGAGAAATTATGGAATAAAATCATTTCTCTCAAGGTAGAAAATGAGGAAACAAGAAGAAGAGAAGATCTCTTGGAAATAAAGCTAAAAGAAAAAGAAGAGACTTGCGAAGAACGTGAAGCCGAAATAGTATCTATGAGGAAGGAATTGGAGCAAGTTAAAAAGGGTTGGAAAAGCTCTCAAATACTTGAGACTATCCTAAAAAGTCAAAAACCTAAACATCAAGTCTGGAATAGGTTTTAAGGGAGAATCATCAAGTACTAAGAATAGTACGAAAAACTATACCGATGCACTTTCCAGCAATCCAAAAGAAGAAAAATTATGTCATCAAAGGCACATCCTAGATCCAAAGAATGAAGAGAGAATAACTCCAAAGAAGAATGTGGATTCGAATCATGGATACTACAGAAAATACAAACCATTATTCCATCAAAGGCCCATCTCAAATCCAAAGAATGAAGCAGGAGTAATTCCAAGGAAGGAAATTGACTCAAACCGTGGTTACTACAATAGGTACAAAACTATCTTTCTTGGACATTGTTTTCATTGTAAAAACTTTGGTCATCAAGCCAGACATTGCATGGCTCGCAAGAGTGAAACACCAAAGCTAAAGGATCAAATAATCAAACCTTATGGCCCCAAAAGGTAGGGACAAATCAAAACCTTCAATTCGTTTGATCCCTTGACCAAATTTGATCTGATTTGCTCATTATGCTACATAATGGACACTATGAGCAAAACTGCCCACTCAAAAGGAAAAAAAGCAAGTAGTGAGAATCCCAACATGGATATATGTGGCCTGGCTCTATATGCTCAAAATAATGAAAATCATTGGTTTGTGGATAGTGGGTGCCCCAAACACATGACAGGGGACAAAAGGAAGTTTGTCTCATTGAGCAAAAAGGAAGGAAATGTGTCCTTTGGAAGTGGATCTAGCAAAATTGCGGGAAAAGGAACTGTTACCCTCATCAATGGAAAAGGAAAAGCTCAAGATGTTCTTCTAGTAGATGGGCTCAAACACAACCTCCTGAGTGTTAGCCAAATCTGTGATCAAGGACATAATGTTGTCTTTAGCAGCAAAGACTGTGAAATAAGGAACTCTTCCTCAGGGGAGCTTGTGGTGAAAGGGGTTAGAATACCAGACAAAATTTACGTTCTGAACAAGATTCAAGAAAATAAATGCTACCTGAGTCAGACAGATGAAAGTTGGTTGTGGCACAAGTGACTTGGACATACAAGCTTCAAAAATTTGATCAATATCAGCAAGATTAAAGCTGTATGAGACATTCCAAGGCTATTCAAACGAAATCAAGGAGTATATGGTCCCTGTCAACATGGAAAGCAAACCAGAACCAGCCACAAGATCAAGGAGCTCTGTACATCAAAGCCCTTGGAGATCATCCATGTTGATTTATGTGGACCAACTAGAAATCAAGCACTCCAAGGAGAAATGTTTTATTTGTTGATGACTATACTAGAATTATGTGGATATATTTTATAAAATATAAATCTAAAACATTTTAGTGTTTTAAGAATCTAAAAGCACTTGTAGAAAATGAAAGGACTCAAAAATTAAGTGCCTCAGAACAGATAGAGGGGGAGAATTCACATCAAAAGAATTTAATGAGTTTTGTAATATACATGGAATTAAAAGAGAACCCTTTGCTGCCAGAACACTCCAACAAAATGGGGTAGTTGAAAGAAGAACCTGAACAGTTCAAGAAATGGCAAGAACAATGTTATTATTATCAGACTTGCAGCCCAAATCCTGGAGAGAAGCAGTTGGGACAACTGTCTATACCTTGAATCGAACTCAATTAAGACCAAATTGTGAAAAAACTCCTTATGGATTATTGAAAGGAAGACATGCTTCAGTAAAGTACTACAAGATCTTTGGAAGCAAGTGCTTCATAAAAATCAATGATGGCTCACCGGGAAAGTTTGATTCTCGGGTTGATGAAAGAATATTCCTTGGATACTCTCCACGGAGCAAAGCCTACAAGTGCTACAATTTTCGACTACAGAAAATAGTGGAAAGCATTGATGTAAAGATTGATGAAGACCTTCCAAAAAAAGAAATTTAAGAACATGTAGATGATTCTCTCATTGAAGAAGAAGAACCTGAAGAAGAAGAAATAGATTAGGAAGAAGAAGAAGAGGAAAAAGAACCACCTCATACCCCTTCAAAAATGAAGTTTCTCCAAAAATATCATCCAAAAGAGCAGATTATTGGCAATAAAGATGAAGGGATGCAAACTTGAGGAAGGATGATAATTACACCAAAGAGAAACTTTATTACTCTTTTATCCATGATAGAACCAGAAACATTTGCACAAGCAAGTAATATCCTCATTGGGTAAAAGCCATGGAAGAAGAAATGTCCCAAATTGAGAAGAACGAGACATGGGAGTTGGTACCTCATCCAAAGGACAAAAACATAATAGGAACCAAGTGGGTATTCAAAAATAAAATGAATGAAGATGGACAAGTTATCAGAAACAAGGCAAGGCTTGTTTGCAAAGGCTATTCACAAATTGAAGGAATTGACTTTGAAGAAAAATTTGCATCAGTAGCTTGTATGGAATCTATCAGGATGTTCTTGGCATTTGCTTGCTCAAAAGGATTCAAAATCTATCAAATGGACGTAAAATTAACATTTCTGAATGGAGAACTCAAGGAAGAAGTTTACATGGAGCAACCAAAAGGGTTTGATCTAATGGAAGGAAAAGACTTAGTCTGTAAGTTGAAAAAGGAATTGTATGGGTTGAAACAAGCTTCCAGAGCTTAGTATGAAAGATTGGATCACTATCTACAACAACAAGGCTTCAAAAGGGAGTGGCAGGAAGTAATTTCTACATAAAGACGGATGAAGGTAAGTTACTAGTCATACTTGTTTATGTTGATGATCTGATTTTTGCTAGCAATAATGATGAAATAAGCCATGAATTTTCTTAAAACATGTTAAGAGAATTCGAGATGTCAATGATAGGGGAGCTATCTCACTTCCTTGGACGACAAGTATCTCAAACCAGAGTAGGGTTGTTTATATCTCAAGCCAAATATATTAAAGACATGCTTAAAAGATATGAAATGGAAGACTGTGCACCCATGAGCACACCTATGACCACAAATTGCAAATTGAGCAAAAATGATGACTCCCCTCCAGCAGATGCAACTCATTACAGGTCAATAATTGGAGCCCTTTTTTACTTAACTGCTACAAGACGAGACATAATGCAGGCAGTAGGAATGGTGGGAAGATTTCAATCTTCTCCTAAACAATCCCATTTGTTAGCTGTAAAAATAATTCTTAGATATCTGAAAAGAACTCCTGATTTCGGTCTTTGGTACCCTAAGAGCTCAACACTGACTGTAATTGCATACACCAATGCTGACTGGGCCGAAAGTGTAGATGATCGGAAAAGTACTAGTGGAAATGCATTCTTCCTTGCAGACTGTTTAGTATCTTGGCTCAGGAAAAAACAAACATCCATATCATTATCCACAACCTAAGCCGAGTATATAGCTGCAACATACTGTTGTACTCAAATACTGTGGATGAAGGAAGCTCTAAAAGATGTCAACATAGGTACAGATCTACCAATTACCATCTATTGTGATAACCCAAGTGCTATCAGTCTCAGCAAAAATCCAGTGATGCACTCAAAGACCAAACATATACCAATCAAGTATCATTTCCTTCGTGAACAAGTAGCTGAACAAAACATCATCTTGGAATATATCAATACTAAGGAGCAGATAGTTGATATTTTCACAAAACCTCTTCCTTGAGAAGCATTTGAACATCTTCGTCAAAAGATGGGGGTTATTTATTTAGCATCACTCAAAGTTCATTCATAAAGATGTCGCAGGACAAGGGGAGTAGTTCGACAGGGGGAGTCCGTATGCATTTCTTTGCCATTGATGTCAAAGGGGGAGAGAAGAAGAATATTTCCATCAATAACAAAGGGGGATATTGTTGACATAGATTGTCATTGACGTCAATATGGCAATATTCGAGGAGCCAAGAGGAGAAAACAAAGCCATCAGAGGAGAAAACAGAGCTATCGGAGGAGCCAAGAGGAGCAAATAGAGCCATTAGAGGAGAAAACAGAGCTATCAGAGGAGCAAAGAGCAGACAGAGCCATCAGAGGAAGCAAAAAGAGCTATTGGAGTAATGAATGCCAAAGAATACACTATCGGGGACTATCGGAATAATATAGTGTATATGCATACAAATACACTATCGGAGGCAGAAAACACATATATGGATGCATTTACACTATCAGAGACGAAAGACTTAGTTATATTGGAATACACTATTGGAGCGGAGAAAGATATATATATCGATGTATAGAGGCGGGGTATATATATATCGGTGATATGATAATCAGCGGTTCGGTTATGCCATCACCCCAAACCCCCAATAGCGACATATATGTGCAGACCCCATAGAACATATAAGTTCGGGTGCATATACAGTGAAGTCCGCCAAAAGTGTTCCGAAGCATGTTTTTAGTGTATTTAAGCTTTTCAAGCTCTAAGCCTTGGTGCATTAAAACATGTAAAGTTGCATTATATGTATAAATATCATATAACTGCGATACATGCAGACCCGCTGAAACACTGAAATATGATTTAATATCATATCGCATCCACCCTATCGGTAATTGCATATCGAAATACACAAAGGGCTGTCCTCCTGCAAGCGCCGATTGCGATGAATGTTGTGGACCCAATGCAACATTACAATTTGGTCTATTGTTATGTCGCATCCGACATATCACAAGTGCTTAAGGCCTTGCACCTTTAAAAGCACCGATTGCGATATACACTGTGGACCCAATAAAGTTATGAATGTGAGCGTAATAAATTTGAAGTTCGCCCTTTAGCGTTTTTTCATATATTCCAGTGTATTCCATTTGCGACCACAAAAAGGCGGGCCTGCATTACCTGAGCATCCGACCCTCCATTGTTGATCATCCCTTTGTAGATCCAACGGTCTACATATATTTCAGGTGGACATATAGCTTGAGGAATACCTGCTTGAAAAAGTGGTATCCTCTTCCTTCCCGCTGCTACATGTCGCATGTCGAGTGGAATCGGAAGCCATTCGCTGAATACCAGTTCCCGCTTATGCCCCTTCCGAAATACCACTTGTGGTATAAGAATAATTGTATTGCGTGGGGTTTTTTAGGCCAAAAGGCTTATGATAACAGTTCCGATAGTTCAAGAGGCTTGAACGAAAGCCAATTGCGATTGCGATTGGGACGTGGCATGTGGGTCTGTCCTGATTGGCACAATCTCTCTGTTAAACAATAAAGTCCTGTGTATGCCTATTATCATTAAAATAAAAAGGGGCTCTGTTATAGTTTTAACACTTAGTAGTGAGCATGAAGAGGTAGAGGAAGCTACAACGATAGAAAAGCCAGGAAGTCGAAGCGTAAGCCAGCGTAGAGGAAACCAAAAAGCCAAAGCAATGAAGAAGAGTGAAGCCAAAGGACAAGCTAGCATAGAGGAAGCTGAAGTGAGCATTGAAGAAGTTGAAGAGCCAATGGAAAGCGGAAACGAACAGTCAGAGGCATCAAGAATACAAAAACAGGAAAAAACAAGGAAGCGTGTGTGAATAATCAGAGTGAGAGGAAGCCGAAGTTTAAGCAGAGGTAGGAGAGTCAGCGGAAGCAGGAGAATAGAAGTGAAGCATAAGCTCAATAGGTTTGGGAGTAGAGAACAACATCAAAACTATTTATTCTAGGTTAGGGTTGGAGCCCACAGGGTTGGAGCCTCAGAACTAAAAGGATTGGAATCCTTGGGAGTTGGTGCTCCTAAGTGCATAACTATTGCCTTAGCAAAATAAAGTTGGTGCTCTGGAGGTTGGAGCCTCACAAAAGTCCAAGTTGCTGCTTGGCAACTGATTGCAACTATTTATATATTGTATCTATTTCATTGCACTGTTTGTGGTAATAAAAGCATTTATTCTAGCTATCTATTTCCATGTTCCATATATACTTGTTTTGGTGATAAAAATAAAAATTAAAAAGAAACACTAATTCACCCCCCCTCTTAGTATTTCCAACAATACTGTTCCAGATTTTTTTTGCACAAAAAATTAAGGACAGTCACAAAGAAAATTAATTTTCACTCCCTTAGAGGTAGCCTCTCAATGTGATTCCCATACCATCTTTTAGAACATAATTTTTTCTTTCCAATGAGCTATCACTCGGACCGAAACTCCAAGTGGTTTGGAAGTTATTGAATTTTTAAATTGTAAATGCAAGTATGGACAGTGAGCCGACCTCATCCCTCTAAGACATGTCGGCCTCAGTTAGGGTCACATCCTTTCAGTTTTCCTAATCAAAAGGGTATATATATATATAATTATATTTATATATATATATATACATAATGAGCTTGGCCTTTTGGATAGACAAGGAGTTCGGATTTGGAAAGGACAAGAAGAATATAGAGCTCACAATTCACACCTTGTGAACTTACGCCGAACTTGGAGGAGGATACTATATCTAATTGTGGATGGTCTTGTTAGGATATTCCGACACAAGAAATAATTAAGTACAACTTGGTCTAGTGTATAGTTAGGTAAAGTGTGTTTCTTTAGTATGTACTTTTTGTAACTTACAATCCGATGGTCACGATATGTTCTAAACATGAAGTGATCCAACGGTTCATTCTATCCTTGGTATTACCGACACTTGATCTATGGCTTAACACCTGAATAGTCCATGATCTCTATTTAAAGAGCATGGAGGGTCATTTGTTAGGTGATTGTTCATGAGAGAAGCTAGCATCGTGCCATTTCTCTTTCTTCAGCAAAAGTAGAGTATCGTGGCGCCATTGAAGCTAGTAAGGAAGCCTTGTGGCTTCGTCAGATCCTGTTAGAGTTTGGTTTTCAGCAGCAACATCCTACTACACTTTGGTGTGATAATCAAAGTCCCATTCAACTATGAAAAGATCCAATCCAACATCAGTGCAACAAACACATTGAAATACACATGTGCTTCATTAGAAAGCTCATTCATGACCATGTTCTTGAAGTGCAATATTGTTCAACTGATGATAAAGTTGTAGACATCTTTACAAAGGCTCTCATAGAGGCAAAGTTTACTAAACTTCAATTTATGGTTGGAGTTCAGGAAGTTGTCACGAAGGGGGGATAGGGTCTAATGCCTCCTTCCTTCTCCTATTTTGTCATCTTTGTGCATCCTTCAATCCTATCCCAAGTTGTTCTTAAGGGGGGATGTTAGGATATTCTGACACATAAGAAATAATAAAGTACAACTTGGTCTAGTGTATAGTTAGGTAAAGTGTCTTTCTTTAGTATGTACTTTTTGTAACTTACAATCCAACAATCACGATATGTTCTAGACATAAAGTGATTTGACTGTTCATTCTCTCCTCGGTATTACCGACACTTGATTCGTGGCTTAACACCTGATTGGTCCATGATCTCTATTTAAAGAGCATGGAGGGTCATTTGTTAGGTGACCGTTCATGAGAGAAGCTTATGTAAATTTTCTTTATTTTACATTAATAAATTTCTTGAAGTGGCTGTGTTGGCTCATGCCGTGGACTGTTTCCCTCTTTGAGAGTTTTAACCACGTCAAGAATACTGGTGTAATGATATGTGATCTATTTGTGAGTGGTGTCCTTTGGTGTTCTATCTAAGGAACTTACCCTATAAATTCCTATAGATCTAACTACTTTCTAGATATGTGTGAAGACAGTCAAGGGCTGCGAATGGTCTAAAATATTCACCTCTTATAGCCTGTTTGTGATTACAAATTCAGACTGTGGAAATAAATTGTGTTCGAACCAGACAAGCTCGGACTGTGTGGCACTCAAACTATTGACTGTGTGATTATTTCAGAATTGTTCTGAATGGGTAAAAGTTTTTGGTCTTGTGATTTGTGCGAACTATGGTAAAGTTTTCAGTTTAGATATATTACTGTTGTCTTGGTGATTTGGTTCAGATCTGTAGCAACCCTCTCCTCGATCTATGGCAGAGACTCTTTTGATGGTATAGTAGCCCTCCTTCAGAGACCTCATTTGGTAATATGAAAGCATATTAATTCGGACCTGAGGTATCATATTCGGGCCCATAGCAACATATCAAAATTCGGATCAGTAAATTGGCGCAACATGGTGCCAGAATATTATTGTTGAAGTTTTGGTGCAGTAAAGACATTGGTGAAGCTGTGGTGTAGAAGTCTTGGTGTAGTACTAAAATATTGAAGCAATGTGATAATTTGGCACATGAATATTGATATGGTGAAAAAATCCTTTTATTGGATCATTGTGACACAAAAGTATTTTGCGCAGTAATATTGGTGCAGTATGGTTTATAAATCCTTGTGTAGAAGTATTGGAAAAGTTTGAAAAATGGTTTGGTGCAGTGTGGTGAAAGGACATTTGTAAAGAAGAATTGTCACAATCTAGTGCTGAAGTCTTGGTGCAACAGTGGTCCAGTAGTCTTGAGATAATCTGGTGTTGAAATATTGGTGTAGTGCAGAAGTCATGGTGCAAACTTTGGTGCAGATCTTTGGAGGTTACTCGAAGTAATCTTTGGGACTAACCTTGGACCAGATTTGAAGAAGGTGAAAAACTATTATTAGAGATGGTGTAGAACTTGGTGCAGTTCATTGTAGACACATTGAAGTGCTGTATTGAAGATCATAATGTAGTGTTGATGTTATGATGAGGTAACTTGAAGAGATTGATTGGGTATTATGAAGAATAGTGGTGACACTTTCTGTATGACAAGGTTGTCATTAATAACGTGATGTGGAGACTAAGTGAAGGGATAAATGAAGATTGACAGGGCTCCATGAAGAAGACTTTGGGAGCCGTGAAACCAAACATATCTTGACAAAGAGAAGCTATAGGATTGGTGTCCTTGGAGTTTATGCTCCTAAACTCAAGCTTGGTGCCTTGGATAAGATAGGGTTGAAGCCTTAGAGGTCATAGCCTCACGAAAGTCCAAGTAGGTGCTTGGCACATCCTAGGTTGGAGCCTGGTGTCTTCTTCTAGGGTTGGAACCCTACCTATATTGTATTTGATTCATTGTAAAGATTATATTAATAAAAACATTTATTTATATTGTTCATTTTGTGTTATAAATATAAGTGATCTAACCAGTAAAAATTACAATTGAAAAGAAATACTGATTTACCCCCCCTCTCATTATTTCCAATAATTGGCATTAGAGCTAGTACCTTCACTCAAAGCCTAAAAACTTGAAGGTTAATCATTAGAACACAAATGGCGAAGCCAAGGAAGAAAGTCTCCAATCCTCCTAAAGATGTGTCTCCCTCAACCATTGAAATTGAAGTCGATCAATTTGTGAAGGCTCCATTGTTCAATGGAAACTTTGATATATGGGAGGAAAGAATGAGGAATTTCTTAAAGGCTCAAGGCATTGAAGTCTGGAAATCGGTGATTGCTGATAGCATGATGGATGGAGAATCCAAGCAACATAATACAAGAGCAATGAAAGAAATCTTGAATGGGCTACCTAGTTCTATGAAGGTCAATTTTGAAAAAAGATCATCAGCAAAAGGCATATGGGAAAAACTTCATGATCTTCACTTAAGAGGGGCATTGAAAATGATCTCTAGTCAAGAAAATGATGGAAAACAAGAAGGAAATACAGAGCCCATTAAGGAAGCTGAAGATAAGAGTGATAACATCAAGGCTAAATAAGACCTAGAAGATGAAGAGAATGAAGAAGGATTTTGTTAAAATTGGCAACTAGGGCCAAAATCCATGTGGATCACCTTATTTATGGCTTCTGATATTTTTCCTAGATTCCTCTCATCGAGAGGTGTAGGATTGATCTAAAGATCATCCGATTCCGATTAAGTATTTATGGAGATATGAATTTATTTTGATTATGGACAAATTGTCAAGGTTGGCTAGCAAACTTATGTAGGCTCAGAAGCCCAACAGTCACGTCTATTCACCCTCAACGTTTGCATATAAATACAAGGAGCCTCCTCCTCATTTGGACAATTTCATTCACTCATCTTCACTCTCTCTCTCCTACACATAAAAGGAGCCTCTCTCTCTCTCACACATGTGTGGCTGAAAGGAAGACGTCCTAGGGCAAGGAAAACGCAGAAAGAAGGATGCTAGGGCAACAGGTCATCTCTTTGACCAGCGTTGACCAAGAATTGACCATCTAGAAGTGTAGATTGGGTGTGGTTGCCTCTCCTAGGCAGGCCACAATTTTTGGCATGAAAACTGAGGTGATCTGACCTCTGGTTTGACCAGTGTTGACTGCCCTAGTTTAGGGTGGCAAGTTGACTTTAGAAATATGCAAATTGACTGTACTTTTGGGGTTGTTCAAGGGTTGTTTCTTTAAGCTATTCAAGGACAAGTTGACCGGAAATTGACCAAGCATTTTAGAGGTCAATTTCAACTAGTTTGAACAAGTTTGACTTTGCTGATCTAGGGTTTGCTGTTACTGATATAAAATTACAGAGTTTAGATTTTGTACTATTTTTCTCTGCTGAACTATTGAAGATAAAAGAAGATTTGATCAAAGGGTTTCCCTGCATTGGGGTTTGTCCCTGGCTAGCCGCCACATCTTGTGTCTCTTGTCTTGGCTTGTTTTCTGTTGATCATTTAATGTTCTATCTGCACTTTACTTAATGTAGATGTGATTGTTAATTTGTGGGTAATAAGAAGAAAAATAAGTAAACTGCTCTAAGCATAGAACATGCCATAATTTCACATGGTATTAGAGCTGAGGTGAAGACAAAGCTCAAGAAAGAGAAATCATCAAAGAGAAGGTTGGCAAGGATATCTTAAAGAAGTCATGGGGTCCTCAACACACTTCCCTACTAAAGAAAAACTCCGTGAGAAGTCTGACTATCACAGATGGAAGATGTCTCTCGATCTAACATTAGAAGAAAAGGAAGTGTTGGACCATGTGAGAGGCAGAATTGTTAAGTTTTCCATCCAATGCATCCGCTACTGCTAGGAACAAATGGACCAAGGGAGAAGTCAAAGCAAGGAAGATCATCCGGGACTCTATCGACAAGTGCTTGGTAGCCTATATTTACGAGCTGAACACCTCCAAGGAAATCTACGATAGTCTGGTGAGTTTATTTAAAGTTAATGATGCAAATCAAGTCTTGTTTCTTAGAAATAAGCTGAAGGAAATTAAGAAGGGAAAAGATGAGAGTATGTAAGCATATTTCTTAAGGATCACCGAGATCAAGAACGATCTCCTATCTATTGGGGAAGTAATTCCTGATAGGGAAATGACACTCACAACTCTTGGAGGATTTCCATTTGAATGGTACATATTCAAGACTACTCTTCTCAACAATAACGTAATTCTTGGATTTGAGGAATTAATGGCTAGATGCATTCAAGAAGAAATGAGGATGGAAGAGCAAGAAATGCCCATACTTAAAGGTCACCCCTCTGCCTTTTCTTCTCATACTAAAAGAAGTAATAATTCCGGGGATAAATTCAAAGGGAAGGCTGGACCAAAGGGCGGAAGAAAAGGACGATGTTACAATTGCAATAAAACGGGTCACTATGCAAGGGAGTGCCTTGATAAAGGGACTCACACCAGGATGATGATCAAAATCCCTCTCAAGGCAATCAAAGGAATGTAAGGTCAAATGGTAGAGGTAAAAGAAGTGCCAGAAATCAAGGAGGAGGACAACCATTCAAGAAGGCAAGAAATTCTAGGTATGAATCTAATACTGTTAACAATAAGCAAGATGAATATTATCTACCAACAACTCTATCAACTACTGCTCCCCCGGACTCGCTGGGAAATTGGCTTATTGATAGTGATGCCTCAAGGCACTTCACTAGTTACAAAGGAAATTGTTCTTGGAGATAATTCAAAATATCCTATGAAAGGCATAGGAAATGTCACTCTTCAATTGAATCAGGGTAATACCATCCACCTACAAGATGTATTATATGTACTTGATCTAAAAAAGAACCCGGTGTCCATTTCGGCAATGGAAGACAAAGGCTACAAGGTGACCTTCAGCGATGGCTAGGTACGTGTATGGAAAAAGAACTTTAAAGACGCTTTTACTCTTGGGTTTCGAGTTGATTTATTATATAAGGTCAGAGGAAGTCTGTTGGGTGTCATGTATTGTGACACATCTCTTTAGTCCGAACTATGGCATCGGAGGTTTGCACACCTTCATTATAAAGCTCTACCGGATGTAAGAAAAATGGTGATCAGGATGCTCGAGTTCAGATTAGAGCAAGAAGGTGTATGTCCAGGATGTGCTGAAGGAAAGCTCAAAAGGGGACCATTCCCCTCAAGCCAAAGCAAGGCCTCCGATATATTGCAGTTGGTTCACTTAGACATATTTGGTATGATGCCTGTGAACTCCTTGGGAGGATATTTATATTACCTCACTTTTACAGATGATTATTCTCACAAGACTTGGATATACTTCTTGAAAAAGAAGGATGAAGTGTTCTCCTGGTTTCGAAACTTCAAAGCCTTGATTGAGAATCAAATCGAAAAGAAGATCAAGACCTTAAGGACTGATAATGGGACTGAATATGAATCCAATGAGTTTCATGAATTTTGCAAAGCGACTGGCATTAAGAGGGAGACTACTACACCATATACTCAGTAGAATGGTGTGGTGGAGAGGAAGAATTGTACAATTGTGGAAGCTGTCCGTGCTATGCTCCATGATCTAAGACTTCCAAAGTTTCTATGGGCCGACGCTGTAAATACCGCCGTATATGTACAAAACCAATGCCCTCATCAAGCATTGAGTTCCAAGAATCCCGAAGAAATGCTCACCGGTAAGAAACCTGATGTATCTCATTTTAGAATTTTTGGAAGCCCTGTATATTTTCATGTGCCTAAAGAGAAAAGGAATAAATTGGGTGCATCTGGAAAGAAAGGAATCTTTGTGAGTTATAGAAAAAATACTAAGGGCTATAGAATATATGTAGCTGGTCAAAGGGAAGTCGAGATTAGTCATGATGTCACCTTTGACGAAGATATGGCTCTTAGAAAAGTAGACAATCTTCCTACTTTAAGGGGATCTAAAGAAGCTGACGCAGGGGAATCGAAGGAAAAGGAGGATGAGACGATGCCCGATGTGGAAGCACCTATGGATCCTATAGATCCTCCTCTGCAAGAGCCTTCCTCTTCTAGGAAGGGGCCTTCATGGCTTAGGGGGACACTTGATGATGTTAAAGGACACATTGCACCCAGAGGAACCTTCCGTGAAAGAAAGAAGCTGAAAAGGTATCAGGGATACCTGACCGTCATGAGCACGATAATAAAAAATGAGCCTTCGTCATTCACAGTTGCTGTCAAGCATCAAGTATGGGAGGATGCTATGACCGAGGAATATGTGTCCATTATGAAAAACGATGTTTGGGATGTGGTCCCTAGACTCTAGGACAAAGTAGTTGTCACTTCAAAATGGCTTTACAAGATAAAGCATGCAGTTGATGGAAGTGCGAAAAAGTATAAGGCTCATTTTGTCACTCGTGGCTTCTCCTAGAAGGAAGGCATAGACTATGACAAGATATTTGCACCTATTGCCCGATAGACCACCATCCGCTCAATCATATCCCTTGCTGCTTCGCAAGGATGGAACCTGCATCAGATGGATGTGAAGACTGTGTTCTTACATGGTTGGATCAAAGAGGAGGTCTATGTGGAGCAACTCGAAGGATTTGAGATTTATGATCAAGAATCTCATGTGTGTAGGTTGAAGAAGGCCCTCTATGGGCTAAAGCAAGCATCTCGAGCATGGTATGAGAGGATCGATAGCTACTTGATGAAGCTAGGATTCACTAGGAGTGAAGCTGACTCTAACCTTTACTTTAAGGTTATAGATGACAAGCCTCCCATACTGGTGCTATATGTTGATGACCTCTTTCTAACAGGTGCAGACCCTCTCATTCACGAATGTAAGAGGGAGCTAGATTCTGTGTTTGAGATGAAAGACCTAGGACTTCTGTACTATTTCCTAGGACTGGAAGTTTGGCATAAACCAGGGGAGATTTTCCTATCTCAAGGAAAATATGTGGTGAAGATATTGGAGAGATTTGGCATGGTGGACTGCAAGCCCGTAACTACCTGATGGAGCTTGACTTCAAGAAGTTAAGCAGTAGCGCTACCGGACCTATTTTACGAAATGGTACCGAGTATCATCAACTCATCTGAGCATTAATGTTCTTGGTGAACTCCCGTCCGGATATATGCTTTGTAGTTAACACATTGAGTCAACATATGGTTGAGCCTCACCAGTCACATTGGATTGGTGTCAAGAATCTGTTGAGATTTCTTCGTGGCACAATCACTCATGGGTTGAGATACATTGCCGAAGATGTGAGACTAGTTGGGTATACTGATGCTGATTGGGCAGGTAGTGTGGTGGACCGAAAGAGCACTTCCAGGTGCTGTTTCTCTTTGGGATCTGCCTCGATATCCTGGATGAGTAGGAAGCAGAAGTCGGTGGCTTTGAGCACTGCCGAGGCAGAGTACATTGCTGTTAGCATGGCTTCCTGTGAGGCAGTCTGGTTGCAAAATATCTTCAGTGAGATGTTTGGATTCATTGGATACCACCGTGATCCTGTGTGAAAACTAGAGCAGGGTCCATTTATCAGAGAATCTCGTATTTCATGATCGCTCCAAGCATATCGATATCAGGTACCACTATACTCGAGATATGGTGCAGGGAGGAGAAATAAGGCTCCAACATATCGGTACAGATGAATAGGTTGCCAACATTTTGATAAATCCCATAGGAAAGCTCAAATTCCTGACTTTCTGAGAACGACTTGGTGTCATTCAGAGACCTTCTTATGAGGGTCGAGTATGATTTATTGACCTGTAGAAGCTCCAGGGGGAGCGGGGTACTTCTTGGAGCGACATGTGACCACAGGGTGACTCACCATCCCTTGGTGGTGCACTATGTACAAGGTAAAGGTTCAACCTTCCCCTGTGACACCCCGTGGTGACTATCGAACATGATGATTAATTATCCTATGGGCCAGGATGATTCATTCTCCATGGCGACTGTGGAACAAGATGATTAGTTCTCCTGTAGGCCAGATTAGTTCTCCGTGGCATCCACTGGATAGGATGATTCGTTCTCCTGTGGACAAGATGATTAGTTCTCTTGTCGAGGCATCCTACCCATGTATTTGGGACTCATGGGAAGTACCTTTCATCTAATCAATGAGCAGGGAAATGAGGATAGGGACCATAATAGTACTAATGATGGACGCATCACTGTATCTACCATACTCCCCATGCTAGGATGACCTCCATTGATCTGGGATCAGTGAGAGTTGTTCACACTCTGAGATTGACTTCGGGTTAGTGGAGGATGGTATGATACATCCTCGATCATTTCTTCTTCTTCATAGTTCGAGCAAAGAAAAGTAGAGCAAAGTAGAGTAGAGTAGAGCAGAGTGGGGTCAAGCTATATAGGACAATGCATTTGATGGATGGATAGCAGCGACGGTCTGATGGATTACAGATGAGGTTCTCCCTAGTTGAGAGCGAGATTTAAAATTGACAACTAGGGCCAAAGTCCATGTGGATCACCTTATTTATGGCCTCTGATATTTTTCCTAGATTCCTCTCATTGAGAGGTGTAGGATTGATCTAAAGATCATCCAATTCCGATAAGTATTTATGGAGATATGAATTTATTTTGATTATGGACAAATTGTCAAGGTCAGTCAACAAACTTATGTAGGCTTAGAAGCCCAACAATCACGTCTGTTCACCCTCAACGTTTGCATATAAATAAAAGGATCCTCCTCCTCATTTGGATAATTTCATTCACTCATCTTCTCTCTCTCTCTCCTACACATAAAAGGAGCCTCTCTCTCACTCACACATGTGGCTGAAAGAAAGACGTCCTAGGGTGAGGAAGATGCAGAAAGAAGGATGCTAGGGCAATAGGTCATCTCTTTGACAAGCGTTGACCAAGTGTTGACCATCTAGAAGTGTGGATTGGGTGTGGTTGCCTCTCCTAGGCAGGCCGCAATTTTTGGCACGAAAACCAAGATGATCTGACCTCTGGTTTGATTGGTGTTGATTGCCCTAGTTTAGGGCGTCAAATTGACTTCATAAATCTGCACATTGACTGTACTTTTGGGGCTGTTCAAGGGCCATTTCTTTAGGTTGTTCGAGGAAAAGTTGACTGGAAATTGACCAAGCATTTTAGAGGTCAATTTCAACTAGTTTGACCAAGTTTTACTTTGCTGATCTAGGGTTTGCTGCTGCTGATATAAAATGACAGAATTCAGATTTTGTACTATTTCTCTCTGCTGAACTATTTAATATAAAAGAAGATTTGATCAAAGGGTTTCCCCACATTGGGGTTTGTCCCTGGCTATCCGCCACATCTTGTGTCTCTTGTCTTGGCTTGTTTTCTGTTGATCATTTAATGTTCTATTTGCACTTTACTTAATGTATATGTGATTGCTAATATGTGGGTAATAAGAAAAAAAATAAGTAAACTGCTCTAAGCATAGAACATACCATAATTTAAAATTTTTGAAGAATATCTCCTCACTAAACTTATGGCTTCCATAGAAGAGATTAACATTTTGAAAAACAAAAATGAGGAACTTAAGAAGAAAGCGCAAGTTGGAGACCAGGACAAGACAAGGAAGGAAGTTGACCTTGTCAAGTTTCAAGTACAAGAAATAGATGAGGATCTTGCCAAGATTAAGGAAGAATTTCATCAAAACAAAAGAAATCATCATGAAGAAGTCATATCCATGAAAAATCAATTGTATAAGGAAAAGAAAAGGGAAGAAACTATGTCAAGCCACCTTGACCAAAGACTCAAGAACTTGAACAAACTTAAAGTAGATATTGGTCAATACAAGGAAGAGGTCTCCTCCCTTAGATATCAACTAGAGGAAGCAAGGAAACAAGCACAAGGATCTGAGAAGGTGATGGAAGCTTTGGCATTCATAGAAGGACAAGTTGATGAAGCAGAAAAGGAGAGAAACCCCATGATATTCCAACTAGAAGAAAAGGATGATGACATCACCAAGTTAAGATCAGAAATCACTTCTCTTAAGGCCCAATCATGTGAAGCAACCAAGATGAAGGAATAAATGGAGATCATTCTATCAAAGAAGGATGAAGAATGCAAGGAAATGAAGGAAGAATTTGTCTTTCTTAAAATGGAAGTTGAATTGCTGAATAAGAACTTGAAAAGTTCTCAAACCCTAGCTGACATCCTAAGTCATCAAAGGTATCGCCTTGATAAATCAGGTCTTGGCTATGTAGGTGATCCCTCAAGCAAGAATGATGCAAAACCTAATTCTTCAAACAATAAGGATGTGGAGTAACTTGGAATAAATATTGAAGCTCCCAATTCCAACAAAGGCAAGGAGAAGAGTAAAGACAACAATGGAAGAAACCCTATTCCAAGAAGAAATGCAGATAGTGTCAAGGATGCAAGAAGCAATGGTTATCATCAAAGGATCCCAATGCAAAATAATTTCAGAAGTACATCAAGGAAACCTTCTTCCCCCAGGTACCAAAGTATATTTCTTGGTTATTTCTATTCTTGTACAAAATTTGGGCACATGGAAAAAGATTGTAGGGCATATCACAAAGACAAATAAAATGGTCCCCATCAATCTTCGAGAAGCAATTTCACAAGAAGAAGTCACAACTTCTTATTCATGAACAACATAGAGTGCTTCAAGTGTCATAACATTGGACATATGGCACATGATTGTAACTTGAATTGGGCCCCTAAACAAGGAAGAACCATGCGAGAGAATAAACTTATACAAGTATGGAGAAAGAATAAAAATGAATCTAGAAGTCCCTTGAACACTCTAGCCAACAACACATGTTGTTGACTTGACGAAGTCATCCTTGATATTCCAAGTATTTGACGGGGAGACTTTGCCAAAAGGAAGACCATGCATACAGTTAGGGGGATCTTATGATGATTAAGCATTCTTGCAGAAGCCATCCTTGAATCCACCTAATGAAATACTTGATGAGCCATATTTACAATCATTCTTTGATAGATCATTCCTCAGGAACACTCCATTGAAGAACACGATCTCTTATCTATCCAATGGACTATTCTTGAAGATGTCTTCCATTTGATCACTAAGCAGGTAATCTTTCTTGAGCTAGAGGAGGTTGTGTAGACAGGGGGAGTTGGTTCATCACATAAAGCAATGTAAGAACATCTATCATGAACCACATTTCCAGAAAGAAGAGCACCGTGACAAGGGGAGTAACATACCTATGAAGAACTACTATTCGTGAAGGAAAGAAGTAGCTTGACAAGGGGAGTATTGGGCACCCCGTTTTCCATTGATGTCAAAGGGGGAGAGGATGTTTAAAGGGAAAGAATATTTCCATCAATGACAAAGGGGGAGATTGTTAATCTAATTGTTATTGATGTCAATATTTTTTCCCTTCCAACATTCTTGGTATTAGAGAGGTACAAAAGGACATGTGGTAGGAAGTTTTGGTGTTTTGAGGGGGCTCCGATATTAGGCAGACACATAGCTGCAAAGACTCAAAGGACCAAGGGTGTTAAGCACTTAAGAAAGGAAAAATAGACCTTGATAGGATGAAAATTCTCTAGCACCTTAAGGCTAAGCGATAGGTCATGATCCTCAGTCCTATGGTGAGAAAGAGGGAAGGGCTAAGCAGAAGGAACTCGTCATATCAAAGGTCGGTAATTGAAATATTAGAATACTTCTTTCAAGGTCGGTAATAGGAAGATTATAATATATAGTGCTTAAAGAGTCATAACATTGGACATATGGCACATGATTGTAACTTGACTTGGGCCCCTACACAAGCTAGAATCATGCCGGAGAATGAAGTTACACAAGTATGGAGAAGGAAGAAAATTGAATCCAAAAGTCTCTTGAACACTCCAACCAACAACACATGTTGTTGACCTGATGAAGTTATCCTTGATATTCCAAGTATTTGATGGGGATACTCTGCCAAAAGGAAGACCATGCATAATGTCTTCAACTTGATCACTAAGAAGGTAATCTTTCCTGAGCTAGAGGAGGTTGTGCAGACAGGGGTGTTGGTTCATCACATAAAGGAATGTAAGCACATCTATTATGAACCACATTGCTAGAAACAAGAGTATCGTGACAAGGGGAGTAACATATCTATTAAGAACTACTATTCATGAAGAAAAGAAGTAGCTTGATAGGGGGAGTATTTGGGCACCCCGTTTTCCATTGATGTCAAAGGGGGAGAGAATGTTGAAAGGGAAATAATATTTCCATCAATGACAAAGGGGAATATTTTTAATATAGTTTTCATTTATGTCAATATTGTTTCCCTTTCAACATTCTTGGTATCAGAGCGGTACGAAAGGACACGTGGCGGGAAGTTTTGGCGTTTTGAGGGGGCTCCAATATTGGGCAGACGCAGTTGCAAAGATTCAAAGGACCAAGGGAGTTAAGCACTTAACAAAGGAAAAATAGACCTCAGTAGGATAAAAAATGCTCTAGCACCTCAAGGCCAAGCGAAAGGTCACGACCCTCGATGCTATGGTGAGAAAGAGGGAAGGGCTAAGTGGAAGGAGCTCGTCATATCGAAGGTTGGTAATCGGAAGATTATAATACTACACCACTGTGAATATTACGATATGAAATCATTACAATAAAGAAGTACATGGATTTAAAGAATGTATGGGTCGACAACTACAATATTGAATGTAGGAACATAGGAGTTGGTCTCAGGAGTAATGGCGACTATCAAAGATCATTGGGTCAAGGCATCAAGGACCATGATCTGCATGAAAGAGTGTTGGGTCTTCCTTGAGGTGATACAAGCCATAACTGTGTTCCGACACACATCATCAGTGAGATAAATGGAGTTATGTGACTCAAGAAGTAGTGTGTAGGTCACCTAAGAATTAATTTCTCAGCATGGAGCTCCACATAGTCAGGCAATGAAAGACTTCCAGGTCGATCTTTTTTCTTCACTGTGATAAGAAATCGACAATTGATCGCTCCCAACTCCAAAAAGTGGAGAATTAAAGAAATTAAGGTGAAAATGATAGGTGAACATTCCGAGTAACAAAGGAGGAACATCATGGAAAAGTTATGGCCTGATAAGAGGAGATCACAAGAATTGGCATGGAGATATTTTTCTGTGGTCATTATTCAGTTTTCTCATTTTTTTTATTTTGTATTTTGTTGATTTTAAAGAAGCAACCAAATCTATTATAATCATTTTGGGTAGCAGTGCCATCGCATGCCAAGACAACTAATCGATCAGACAGCTAGAGCTCGACTGAGATATTTTGTAACTATTGTTCAAAGCTTCCCCTTTCCTTATAAATAGAGGTAAGAAACACTTAAACTAGGTTCCCAAGTTTTGCATTCTAGAGTCTTGAATTCTGCTTTGGAAAGTTCTAAGTTCTGTTTGTAGAGAGAGTCTTTCCACTTTGGTTCAATTTTCTTGTTCATAAGGTGCTCGAGAACATACAATTGTTAAATATAATGGACTGGAGATTTGGACTCCTTGTTCAAAGATTAATGAAGCAGTTTTGTTGATTCCAATCAAAACAATGTGCAGTATGTTTTCCCCTTTGTATATCATTTCATGTATATCGTTCCTCTTTTGAAATTGTGTAATGAAGTTGTCAGTTTCACTCTCTCAAGGTTGTACGTATGCTACTAAGTAGTGAGAAGTACCTATGTAAACACAGATTTACATGTGTTATTTGATAGCCTGTAGTACCTGTGTAATCACTGATTTACTTGTGTTATTTGATATCCTACAATATCTGTATGTAAGAAAATATTTACTTATGATAATTGGTGACAAATTTATTTATGAGGCATAGGGCTTGAGACCTTAATTTGTGCTCCACTTTTTCTGCATTTTCACCTCCTCACTCTTCCATATTTTTGCTATGGATTGTTGCTTAGGATTCTGTGTTATGTCTAAAGCTCTGCACCAATTTCCCCCCTTTCCTTCCTCCTATTCATCTATAGTACAACAACAATGTTGATTTGTGTGTGTGTCGGCCACTTGAACCAAGACAAAATTTATCTATGAGGTTATCCATTATCTACCAATTTGTTTGCTTGAGTTTACCTTGGTGAAGGGCTATTGAACCAAGCTCTGAATTATATTTTTCCAAATTACGTGACATATGAAGTACAACAGAAGGCATTTAGATAATATTCAAAAGCACTCCTTTCGGATGCCCTAGACATTGGTCTCCTATGAACCTAGAGGTTGTGTCTAGGAGGCTTCTATATCTTCTAATGAAATTGTGTGATAGGAGATATAAAAATCTACAAAATATTTCTCGCGCTGTTACGTGGAACAAATCAGAATATTTTTCCTTGGGTGTTACACTGAAATTTGTCACCATGACTATCTGCAGTTAATATGGCTCCATCAATAGTCATATTATCCTCCTTGTCAAGCCTTATACCTCTGCTCTTCATGCCAAACTTCAAAAAAGAGAGAAAGTCATTAAAAATCATGTTTATCTCTGGGTACGCAGGTTCTCTCTACCTTGCCTGCGTGTACGCATCCCAAGCTCAT